>CAWVNZ010000930.1:0-25000 GCA_963930735.1 Dioctria linearis | reverse complement strand
AAAAAAAAAAAAAAAATCTGAATTAGCAAAAAAAAAAAACCGAATTAGCAAAAAAAAAAAAAAAAAAAATCTGAATTAGCAAAAAAAAAAAAAAAAAAATCTGAATTAGCAAAAAAAAAAAAATCTGAATTAGCAAAAAAAAAAAATCTGAATTAGCAAAAAAAAAAAAATCTGAATTAGCAAAAAAAATTTAATTAGCAAAAAAAAAAATCTGAAAAAAATATGAATTAGCAAAAAAAAAATCTGAATTAGCAAAAAAAAAAATCTGAATTTTAGCAAAAAAAAAAAAAATCTGAATTAGCAAAAAAAAAAAAAAAAAAAAAATCTGAATTAGCAAAAAAAAAAAAAAAAAAAAAATCTGAATTAGCAAAAAAAATCTGAATTAGAAAAAAAAAAAAAATCTGAATTAGCAAAAAAAAAAAAAAAATAAAAAATCAATCTGAATTAGCAAAAAAAAAAAAATCTGATTAGCAAAAAAAAAAAAAATCTGAATTAGCAAAAAAAAAAAAAAAAAAAAATCTGAATTAGCAAAAAATCTAAATTAGCAAAAAAAAAAAAAAAAAATTTAATTAGCAAAAAAAAAAAAATATGAATTAGCAAAAAAAAAATCTGAATTAGCAAAAAAAATCTGAATTAGCAAAAAAAAAAAAAAAAAAATATGAATTAGCAAGAAAAAATCTGAATTAGCAAAAAAAAAAAAATATGAATTAGCAAAAAAAAAAAAAAATCTGAATTAGCAAAAAAAATTTAATTAGCAAAAAAAAAAATCTGAAAAAAATATGAATTAGCAAAAAAAAAATCTGAATTAGCAAAAAAAAAATCTGAATTTTAGCAAAAAAAAAAAAATCTGAATTAGCAAAAAAAAAAATCTGAATTAGGAAAAAAAAAAAAAAAAATCTGAATTAGCAAAAAAAATCTGAATTAGAAAAAAAAAAAAAAATCTGAATTTTAGCAAAAAAAAAATCTGAAAAAAAAAAAATATGAATTAGCAAAAAAAAAAAAAAAAAAAAAAAAATACGAATTAGCAAAGAAAAAAAAAATCTGAATTACAAAAAAAAAAAAAAAAAAATCTGAATTACCAAAAAAAAAATCTGAATTAGCAAAAAAAAAAAAAAAATCTGAATTAGCAAAAAAAAAAATCTGAATTAGCAAAAAAAAAAAAAAAAAATCTGAATTAGCAAAAAAAAAAAAAAAAAAAAAAATCTGAATAAGCAAAAAAAATCTGAATTAGCAAAAAAAAAAATCTGAATTACTGAATTAGCAAAAAAAAAAAAAATCTGAATTAGCAAAAAAAAAAAAAAAAATCTGAATTAGCAAAAAAAATTTTAATTAGCAAAAAAAAAATCTGAAAAAAAATGAATTAGCAAAAAAAAAATCTGAATTAGCAAAAAAAAAGTCTAAATTTTAGCAAAAAAAAAAAAAATCTGAATTAGCAAAAAAAAAAAAAAAAAAAATCTGAATTACCAAAAAAAAAAAACCGAATTAGCAAAAAAAATTTTAATTAGCAAAAAAAAAAATCTGAAAAAAATATGAATTAGCAAAAAAAAAATCTGAATTAGCAAAAAAAAAATCTGAATTTTAGCAAAAAAAAAAAAAATCTGAATTAGCAAAAAAAAAAAAAAAAAAAAAATCTGAATTAGCAAAAAAAAAAAAAAAAAAATCTGAATTAGCAAAAAAAATCTGAATTAGAAAAAAAAAAAATCTGAATTAGCAAAAAAAAAAAAATAAAAAATCTGAATTAGCAAAAAAAAAAAAATTTAATTAGCAAAAAAAAAAAAAAATATGAATTATCAAAAAAAAATCTGAATTAGCAAAAAAAAAAAAAAATATGAATTAGCAAAAAAAAAAAAAATCTGAATTAGCAAAAAAAAAAAATATGAATTAGCAAAAAAAAAAAAAATCTGAATTAGCAAAAAAAAAATCTGAATTAGCAAAAAAAAAAAATCTCAATTAGCAAAAAAAAAAAATCTGAATTAGCAAAAAAAAACAAAAAAAACAAATCTGAATTAGCAAAAAAAAATCTGAATTAGCAAAAAAAAAAAAAAAAAAAAAAAAAAAATATGAATTGGCAAAAAAAAAAAAAAAAATCTGAATTGGCAAAAAAAAAAAAAAAAATATGAATTAGCAAAAAAAAATCTGAATTAGCAAAAAAAAAAACAAAAATCTGAATTAGCAAAAAAAAAAAAAAAAATCTGAATCAGCAAAAAAAAAAAATCTGAATTAGCAAAAAAAAAAAAAAAAAAAAAAATCTGAATTAGCAAAAAATCTGAATTAGCAAAAAAAAAAAAAAAATTTAATTAGCAAAAAAAAAAAAAATATGAATTAGCAAAAAAAAAAATCTGAATTAGCAAAAAAAAATCTGAATTAGCAAAAAAAAAAAAAAAAAATATGAATTAGCAAGAAAAAATCTGAATTAGCAAAAAAAAAAAAATATGAATTAGCAAAAAAAAAAAAAATCTGAATTAGCAAAAAAAAATTAATTAGCAAAAAAAAAATCTGAAAAAAATATGAATTAGCAAAAAAAAAATCTGAATTAGCAAAAAAAAAATCTGAATTTTAGCAAAAAAAAAAAAATCTGAATTAGCAAAAAAAAAAATCTGAATTAGCAAAAAAAAAAAAAAAAAAAATCTGAATTAGCAAAAAAAATCTGAATTAGAAAAAAAAAAAAAATCTGAATTTTAGCAAAAAAAAAAATCTGAAAAAAAAAAAAATATGAATTAGCAAAAAAAAAAAAAAAAAAAAAAAAATACGAATTAGCAAAGAAAAAAAAAATCTGAATTACAAAAAAAAAAAAATCTGAATTACCAAAAAAAAAAATCTGAATTAGCAAAAAAAAAAAAAAAATCTGAATTAGCAAAAAAAAAAATCTGAATTAGCAAAAAAAAAAAAAAAATCTGAATTAGCAAAAAAAAAAAAAAAAAAAAAAAATCTGAATTAGCAAAAAAAATCTGAATTAGCAAAAAAAAAATCTGAATTAGCAAAAAAAAAAAATCTGAATTAGCAAAAAAAAAAAAAAAATCTGAATTAGCAAAAAAAATTTTAATTAGCAAAAAAAAAATCTGAAAAAAAATGAATTAGCAAAAAAAAAATCTGAATTAGCAAAAAAAAAGTCTGAATTTTAGCAAAAAAAAAAAAAAATCTGAATTAGCAAAAAAAAAAAAAAAAAAATCTGAATTACCAAAAAAAAAAAAACCGAATTAGCAAAAAAAAATTTTAATTAGCAAAAAAAAAAATCTGAAAAAAATATGAATTAGCAAAAAAAAAATCTGAATTAGCAAAAAAAAAATCTGAATTTTAGCAAAAAAAAAAAAAATCTGAATTAGCAAAAAAAAAAAAAAAAAAAATCTGAATTAGCAAAAAAAAAAAAAAAAAATCTGAATTAGCAAAAAAAATCTGAATTAGAAAAAAAAAAAAAAAATCTGAATTAGCAAAAAAAAAAAAAAAAAATAAAAAATCTGAATTAGCAAAAAAAAAAAAAATTTAATTAGCAAAAAAATAAAAAAATATTAATTATCAAAAAAAAATCTGAATTAGCAAAAAAAAAAAAAAATCTGAATTAGCAAAAAAAAAAATATGAATTAGCAAAAAAAAAAAAAATCTGAATTAGCAAAAAAAAAAAAAAAAAAAAAAAAAAATCTGAATTAGCAAAAAAAAAAAATCTCAATTAGCAAAAAAAAAAAATCTGAATTAGCAAAAAAAAAAAAAAAAAAAAATCTGAATTAGCAAAAAAAAAAAAAAAAAAAAAATCTGAATTAGCAAAAAAAATCTGAATTAGAAAAAAAAAAAAATCTGAATTAGCAAAAAAAAAAAAAAAATAAAAAATCTGAATTAGCAAAAAAAAAAAAAATCTGATTAGCAAAAAAAAAAAAAATCTGAATTAGCAAAAAAAAAAAAAAAAAAAAATCTGAATTAGCAAAAAATCTAAATTAGCAAAAAAAAAAAAAAAAAAAATTTAATTAGCAAAAAAAAAAAAATATGAATTAGCAAAAAAAAAATCTGAATTAGCAAAAAAAAATCTGAATTAGCAAAAAAAAAAAAAAAAAAATATGAATTAGCAAGAAAAAATCTGAATTAGCAAAAAAAAAAAAATATGAATTAGCAAAAAAAAAAAAAAATCTGAATTAGCAAAAAAAATTTAATTAGCAAAAAAAAAAAATCTGAAAAAAATATGAATTAGCAAAAAAAAAATCTGAATTAGCAAAAAAAAAATCTGAATTTTAGCAAAAAAAAAAAAAATCTGAATTAGCAAAAAAAAAATCTGAATTACGAAAAAAAAAAAAAAAAAATCTGAATTAGCAAAAAAAATCTGAATTAGAAAAAAAAAAAAAATCTGAATTTTAGCAAAAAAAAAATCTGAAAAAAAAAAAAATATGAATTAGCAAAAAAAAAAAAAAAAAAAATACGAATTAGCAAAGAAAAAAAAAAATCTGAATTACAAAAAAAAAAAAAAAAAAATCTGAATTACCAAAAAAAAAAATCTGAATTAGCAAAAAAAAAAAAAAAAATCTGAATTAGCAAAAAAAAAAATCTGAATTAGCAAAAAAAAAAAAAAAATCTGAATTAGCAAAAAAAAAAAAAAAAAAAAAAATCTGAATTAGCAAAAAAAATCTGTATTAGCAAAAAAAAAAATCTGAATTAGCAAAAAAAAAAAAATCTGAATTAGCAAAAAAAAAAAAAAAAATCTGAATTAGCAAAAAAAATTTTAATTAGCAAAAAAAAAAATCTGAAAAAAAATGAATTAGCAAAAAAAAAATCTGAATTAGCAAAAAAAAAGTCTGAATTTTAGCAAAAAAAAAAAAAAATCTGAATTAGCAAAAAAAAAAAAAAAAAAATCTGAATTACCAAAAAAAAAAAAACCGAATTAGCAAAAAAAAAAAAAAAAAAAAATTTTAATTAGCAAAAAAAAAAATCTGAAAAAAATATGAATTAGCAAAAAAAAAATCTGAATTAGCAAAAAAAAATCTGAATTTTAGCAAAAAAAAAAAAATCTGAATTAGCAAAAAAAAAAAAAAAAAAAAATCTGAATTAGCAAAAAAAAAAAAAAAAAAAATCTGAATTAGCAAAAAAAATCTGAATTAGAAAAAAAAAAAAAAATCTGAATTAGCAAAAAAAAAAAAAAAATAAAAAATCTGAATTAGCAAAAAAAAAAAAAATTTAATTAGCAAAAAAAAAAAAAAATATGAATTATCAAAAAAAAATCTGAATTAGCAAAAAAAAAAAAAAATATGAATTAGCAAAAAAAAAAAAAATCTGAATTAGCAAAAAAAAAAAAATATGAATTAGCAAAAAAAAAAAAAATCTGAATTAGCAAAAAAAAAATCTGAATTAGCAAAAAAAAAAAATCTCAATTAGCAAAAAAAAAAAAATCTGAATTAGCAAAAAAAAACAAAAAAAAACAAATCTGAATTAGCAAAAAAAAATCTGAATTAGCAAAAAAAAAAAAAAAAAAAAAAAAAAAAAATATGAATTGGCAAAAAAAAAAAAAAAAAAATCTGAATTAGCAAAAAAAAAAAAAAAATATGAATTAGCAAAAAAAAATCTGAATTAGCAAAAAAAAAAACAAAAATCTGAATTAGCAAAAAAAAAAAAAAAAATCTGAATCAGCAAAAAAAAAAAATCTGAATTAGCAAAAAAAAAAAAAAAAAAAAAAATCTGAATTAGCAAAAAATCTGAATTAGCAAAAAAAAAAAAAAAATTTAATTAGCAAAAAAAAAAAAAATATGAATTAGCAAAAAAAAAAATCTGAATTAGCAAAAAAAAATCTGAATTAGCAAAAAAAAAAAAAAAAATATGAATTAGCAAGAAAAAATCTGAATTAGCAAAAAAAAAAATATGAATTAGCAAAAAAAAAAAAAAATCTGAATTAGCAAAAAAAAATTAATTAGCAAAAAAAAAATCTGAAAAAATATGAATTAGCAAAAAAAAATCTGAATTAGCAAAAAAAAAATCTGAATTTTAGCAAAAAAAAAAAAATCTGAATTAGCAAAAAAAAAAAATCTGAATTAGCAAAAAAAAAAAAAAAAAAAAATCTGAATTAGCAAAAAAAATCTGAATTAGAAAAAAAAAAAAAATCTGAATTTTAGCAAAAAAAAAATCTGAAAAAAAAAAAAATATGAATTAGCAAAAAAAAAAAAAAAAAAAAATACGAATTAGCAAAGAAAAAAAAAATCTGAATTACAAAAAAAAAAAAAAAAAAATCTGAATTACCAAAAAAAAAAATCTGAATTAGCAAAAAAAAAAAAAAAAATCTGAATTAGCAAAAAAAAAAATCTGAATTAGCAAAAAAAAAAAAAAAAAATCTGAATTAGCAAAAAAAAAAAAAAAAAAAAAAATCTGAATTAGCAAAAAAAATCTGAATTAGCAAAAAAAAAAATCTGAATTAGCAAAAAAAAAAAAATCTGAATTAGCAAAAAAAAAAAAAAAATCTGAATTAGCAAAAAAAATTTTAATTAGCAAAAAAAAAATCTGAAAAAAAATGAATTAGCAAAAAAAAAATCTGAATTAGCAAAAAAAAAGTCTGAATTTTAGCAAAAAAAAAAAAATCTGAATTAGCAAAAAAAAAAAAAAAAAATCTGAATTACCAAAAAAAAAAAAAACCGAATTAGCAAAAAAAAAAAAAAAAAATTTTAATTAGCAAAAAAAAAAATCTGAAAAAAAATATGAATTAGCAAAAAAAAAATCTCAATTAGCAAAAAAAAAATCTGAATTTTAGCAAAAAAAAAAAAAAATCTGAATTAGCAAAAGAAAAAAAAAAAAATCTGAATTAGCAAAAAAAAAAAAAAAAAATCTGAATTAGCAAAAAAAATCTGAATTAGAAAAAAAAAAAAAAAATCTGAATTAGCAAAAAAAAAAAAAAAAAATAAAAAATCTGAATTAGCAAAAAAAAAAAAAATTTAATTAGCAAAAAATAAAAAAATATGAATTATCAAAAAAAAATCTGAATTAGCAAAAAAAAAAAAAATATGAATTAGCAAAAAAAAAAAAAATCTGAATTAGCAAAAAAAAAAAATATGAATTAGCAAAAAAAAAAAAATCTGAATTAGCAAAAAAAAAAATCTGAATTAGCAAAAAAAAAAAAATCTCAATTAGCAAAAAAAAAAAAAATCTGAATTAGCAAAAAAAAACAAAAAAAAACAAATCTGAATTAGCAAAAAAAAATCTGAATTAGCAAAAAAAAAAATATGAATTGGCAAAAAAAAAAAAAAAAAAATCTGAATTAGCAAAAAAAAAAAAAATATGAATTAGCAAAAAAAAATCTGAATTAGCAAAAAAAAAACAAAAATCTGAATTAGCAAAAAAAAAAAAAAAAATCTGAATCAGCAAAAAAAAAAAAAATCTGAATTAGCAAAAAAAAAAAAAAAAAAAAAATCTGAATTAGCAAAAAATCTGAATTAGCAAAAAAAAAAAAAAAAAATTTAATTAGCAAAAAAAATAAAAAATATGAATTAGCAAAAAAAAAAATCTGAATTAGCAAAAAAAAATCTGAATTAGCAAAAAAAAAAAAAAAAAAAATATGAATTAGCAAGAAAAAATCTGAATTAGCAAAAAAAAAAAAATATGAATTAGCAAAAAAAAAAAATCTGAATTACCAAAAAAAAATTAATTAGCAAAAAAAAAATCTGAAAAAAATATGAATTAGCAAAAAAAAAAATCTGAATTAGCAAAAAAAAAATCTGAATTTTAGCAAAAAAAAAAAAAATCTGAATTAGCAAAAAAAAAAAAAAAAATCTGAATTAGCAAAAAAAAAAAAAAAAAAAATCTGAATTAGCAAAAAAAATCTGAATTAGAAAAAAAAAAATCTGAATTTTAGCAAAAAAAAAATCTGAAAAAAAAAAATATGAATTAGCAAAAAAAAAAAAAAAAAAAAAATACGAATTAGCAAAAAAAAAAAAAATCTGAATTACCAAAAAAAAAAAAAAAAATCTGAATTACCAAAAAAAAAAAAATCTGAATTAGCAAAAAAAAAAAAAAAAAATCTGAATTAGCAAAAAAAAAAATCTGAATTAGCAAAAAAAAAAAAAAAATCTGAATTAGCAAAAAAAAAAATCTGAATTAGCAAAAAAAATCTGAATTAGCAAAAAAAAAAAATCTGAATTAGCAAAAAAAAAAAAATCTGAATTAGCAAAAAAAAAAAAAAAATCTGAATTAGCAAAAAAAATTTTAATTAGCAAAAAAAAAAATCTGAAAAAAAATGAATTAGCAAAAAAAAAATCTGAATTAGCAAAAAAAAAGTCTGAATTTTAGCAAAAAAAAAAAAAAATCTGAATTAGCAAAAAAAAAAAAAAAAAAATCTGAATTAGCAAAAAAAAAAACCGAATTAGCAAAAAAAAAAAAAAAAAAAATCTGAATTAGCAAAAAAAAAAAAAAAAAAAAAATCTGAATTAGCAAAAAAAAAAAAATCTGAATTAACAAAAAAAAAAAATCTGAATTAGCAAAAAAAAAATCTGAATTAGCAAAAAAAAAAAATCTGAATTAGCAAAAAAAATTTAATTAGCAAAAAAAAAAAAATCTGAAAAAAATATGAATTAGCAAAAAAAAAATCTGAATTAGCAAAAAAAAAATCTGAATTTTAGCAAAAAAAAAAAAAATCTGAATTAGCAAAAAAAAAAAAAAAAAAAAATCTGAATTAGCAAAAAAAAAAAAAAAAAAAATCTGAATTAGCAAAAAAAATCTGAATTAGAAAAAAAAAAAATCTGAATTAGCAAAAAAAAAAAAAAAAATAAAAAATCTGAATTAGCAAAAAAAAAAAAAAATTTAATTAGCAAAAAAAAAATATGAATTAGCAAAAAAAAAAAAAAATCTGAATTAGCAAAAAAAAAAAATATGAATTACCAAAAAAAAAAAAAATCTGAATTAGCAAAAAAAAAAAAAAAAAAAAAAATCTGAATTAGCAAAAAAAAAAGTCTCAATTAGCAAAAAAAAAAAAAATCTGAATTAGCAAAAAAAAACAAAAAAAAACAAATCTGAATTAGCAAAAAAAAATCTGAATTAGCAAAAAAAAAAAAAAAAAAAAAAAAAAAAAAAAAAAAAAAAAAAAAAAAAAAAAAAATCTGATTAGCAAAAAAAAAAAAAAATCTGAATTAGCAAAAAAAAAAAAAAAAAAAAAAATCTGAATTAGCAAAAAATCTGAATTAGCAAAAAAAAAAAAAAAAATTTAATTAGCAAAAAAAAAAAAAATATGAATTAGCAAAAAAAAAATCTGAATTAGCAAAAAAAAATCTGAATTAGCAAAAAAAAAAAAAAAAAAAAAATATGAATTAGCAAGAAAAAATCTGAATTAGCAAAAAAAAAAATATGAATTAGCAAAAAAAAAAAAAAAATCTGAATTAGCAAAAAAAATTTAATTAGCAAAAAAAAAAAATCTGAAAAAAATATGAATTAGCAAAAAAAAAATCTGAATTAGCAAAAAAAAAATCTGAATTTTAGCAAAAAAAAAAAATCTGAATTAGCAAAAAAAAAAAAAAAAAATCTGAATTAGCAAAAAAAAAAAAAAAAAAATCTGAATTAGCAAAAAAAAATCTGAATTAGAAAAAAAAAAAATCTGAATTTTAGCAAAAAAAAAATCTGAAAAAATAAAATATGAATTAGCAAAAAAAAAAAAAAAAAAAAAAATCTGAATTAGCAAAAAAAAAAAAAAAAATCTGAATTACCCAAAAAAAAAAAAAAAAATCTGAATTACCAAAAAAAAAAAAATCTGAATTAGCAAAAAAAAAAAAAAAAAATCTGAATTAGCAAAAAAAAAATCTGAATTAGCAAAAAAAAAAAAAAAATCTGAATTAGCAAAAAAAAAATCTGAATTAGCAAAAAAAAATCTGAATTAGGCAAAAAAAAAAAATCTGAATTAGCAAAAAAAAAAAATCTGAATTAGCAAAAAAAAAAAAAAATCTGAATTAGCAAAAAAAATTTTAATTAGCAAAAAAAAAAATCTGAAAAAAATGAATTAGCAAAAAAAAAATCTGAATTAGCAAAAAAAAAAGTCTGAATTTTAGCAAAAAAAAAAAAAAATCTGAATTAGCAAAAAAAAAAAAAAAAAATCTGAATTAGCAAAAAAAAAAAACCGAATTAGCAAAAAAAAAAAAAAAAAAAAATCTGAATTAGCAAAAAGAAAAAAAAAATCTGAATTAGCAAAAAAAAAAAAATCTGAATTAGCAAAAAAAAAAATCTGAATTAGCAAAAAAAAAAAAATCTGAATTAGCAAAAAAAAATTAATTAGCAAAAAAAAAAAATCTGAAAAAAATATGAATTAGCAAAAAAAAAATCTGAATTAGCAAAAAAAAAATCTGAATTTTAGCAAAAAAAAAAAAATCTGAATTAGCAAAAAAAAAAAAAAAAAAAAAATCTGAATTAGCAAAAAAAATCTGAATTAGCAAAAAAAATCTGAATTAGAAAAAAAAAAAAATCTGAATTAGCAAAAAAAAAAAAAAAAATAAAAAATCTGAATTAGCAAAAAAAAAAAAAAAATCTGATTAGCAAAAAAAAAAAAAAAATCTGAATTAGCAAAAAAAAATCTGAATTAGCAAAAAATCTGAATTAGCAAAAAAAAAAAAAAAAAAAAATTTAATTAGCAAAAAAAAAAAAATATGAATTAGCAAAAAAAAAATCTGCATTAGCAAAAAAAAATCTGAATTAGCAAAAAAAAAAAAAAAAAAAAATATGATTAGCAAGAAAAAATCTGAATTAGCAAAAAAAAAAATATGAATTAGCAAAAAAAAAAAAAAAATCTGAATTAGCAAAAAAAATTTAATTAGCAAAAAAAAAAATCTGAAAAAAATATGAATTAGCAAAAAAAAAATCTGAATTAGCAAAAAAAAAAATCTGAATTTTAGCAAAAAAAAAAAAAAATCTGAATTAGCAAAAAAAAAAAAAAAAATCTGAATTAGGAAAAAAAAAAAAAAAAATCTGAATTAGCAAAAAAAATCTGAATTAGAAAAAAAAAAAAAATCTGAATTTTAGCAAAAAAAAAATCTGAAAAAAAAAAATATGAATTAGCAAAAAAAAAAAAAAAAAAAAAATACGAATTAGCAAAAAAAAAAAAAAAATCTGAATTACAAAAAAAAAAAAAAAAAATCTGAATTACCAAAAAAAAAAAATCTGAATTAGCAAAAAAAAAAAAAAAAAATCTGAATTAGCAAAAAAAAAAAATCTGAATTAGCAAAAAAAAAAAAAAAAAATCTGAATTAGCAAAAAAAAAAAAAAAAAAAAAAAAATCTGAATTAGCAAAAAAAATCTGAATTAGCAAAAAAAAAAATCTGAATTAGCAAAAAAAAAAAAATCTGAATTAGCAAAAAAAAAAAAAAAATCTGAATTAGCAAAAAAAATTTTAATTAGCAAAAAAAAAATCTGAAAAAAAATGAATTAGCAAAAAAAAAATCTGAATTAGCAAAAAAAAAGTCTGAATTTTAGCAAAAAAAAAAAAAATCTGAATTAGCAAAAAAAAAAAAAAAAAATCTGAATTAGCAAAAAAAAAAACCGAATTAGCAAAAAAAAAAAAAAAAAATTTTAATTAGCAAAAAAAAAAAATCTGAAAAAAATATGAATTAGCAAAAAAAAAAATCTGAATTAGCAAAAAAAAAATCTGAATTTTAGCAAAAAAAAAAAAATCTGAATTAGCAAAAAAAAAAAAAAAAAATCTGAATTAGCAAAAAAAAAAAAAAAAAAAATCTGAATTAGCAAAAAAATCTGAATTAGAAAAAAAAAAAAATCTGAATTAGCAAAAAAAAAAAAAAAAAAATAAAAAATCTGAATTAGCAAAAAAAAAAAAAAATTTAATTAGCAAAAAAAAAAAAATATGAATTAGCAAAAAAAAAATCTGAATTAGCAAAAAAAAAAAAATATGAATTAGCAAAAAAAAAAAAAATCTGAATTAGCAAAAAAAAAAAAAAATATGAATTAGCAAAAAAAAAAAAAAATCTGAATTAGCAAAAAAAAAAAAAAAAAAAAAAAATCTGAATTAGCAAAAAAAAAAAATCTCAATTAGCAAAAAAAAAAAATCTGAATTAGCAAAAAAAAACAAAAAAAAACAAATCTGAATTAGCAAAAAAAAATCTGAATTAGCAAAAAAAAAAAATATGAATTGGCAAAAAAAAAAAAAAAAAAAATCTGAATTAGCAAAAAAAAAAAAAATATGAATTAGCAAAAAAAAATCTGAATTAGCAAAAAAAAAACAAAAATCTGAATTAGCAAAAAAAAAAAAAAAAATCTGAATTAGCAAAAAAAAAAATAAAAAAAAAAAAAAAAAATCTGAATTAGCAAAAAAAAAAAAAAAAAAAAAAAAAAAAAAAAATTAATTAGCAAAAAAAAAAAAAAAAAAAAAATTATATGAATTTGCAAAAAAAAGAAAAAAAAAATTTTATTAGCAAAAAAAAAATATGAATTAGCAAAAAAAAAATCTGAATTAGCAAAAAAAATTTGAATTAGCAAAAAAAAAAAAAAATCTGAATTAGCAAAAAAAAAAAAAATCTGAGATAGCAAAAAAAACAAAAAAAACAAAAAAAAAATCTGAATTAGCAAAAAAAAAAATCTGAAAAAAAAAAAAAAATATGAATTAGCAAAAAAAAATCTGAATTTTAGCAAAAAAAAAAATCTGAAAAAAAAAAAAAATATGAATTAGCAAAAAAAAAAAAAAAAATACGAATTAGCAAAAAAAAAAAAAAAAAATCTGAATTACCAAAAAAAAAAAAAAAAATCTGAATTACCAAAAAAAAAAATCTGAATTAGCAAAAAAAAAAATCTGAATTAGCAAAAAAAAAAAAAAAAATCTGAATTAGCAAAAAAAAAATCTGAATTAGCAAAAAAAAATCTGAATTAGCAAAAAAAAAAATCTGAATTAGCAAAAAAAAAAAAAAATCTGAATTAGCAAAAAAAAAAAAAATATCTGAATTAGCAAAAAAAAATTTTAATTAGCAAAAAAAAAAAATCTGAAAAAAATATGAATTAGCAAAACAAAAATCTGAATTAGCAAAAAAAAAATCTGAATTTTAGCAAAAAAAAAAAAATCTGAATTAGCAAAAAAAAAAAAAAAAAATTTGAATTAGCAAAAAAAAAATAAACCGAATTAGCAAAAAAAAAAAAAAAAAAAAAAATCTGAATTAGCAAAAAAAAAATCTGAATTAGCAAAAAAAAAATCTGAATTAGCAAAAAAAAATCTGAATTAGCAAAAAAAAAAAAAAAAAAAAATATGAATTAGCAAGAAAAAATCTGAATTAGCAAAAAAAAAAAAAATGAATTAGCAAAAAAAAAAAAAAATCTGAATTAGCAAAAAAAATTTAATTAGCAAAAAAAAAAAATCTGAAAAAAATATGAATTAGCAAAAAAAAATCTGAATTAGCAAAAAAAAAATCTGAATTTTAGCAAAAAAAAAAAAAAATCTGAATTAGCAAAAAAAAAAATCTGAATTAGGAAAAAAAAAAAAAAAAAAAAATCTGAATTAGCAAAAAAAATCTGAATTAGAAAAAAAAAAAAATCTGAATTTTAGCAAAAAAAAAATATGAATTAGCAAAAAAAAAAAAAAAAAAAAAAAAAATACGAATTAGCAAAGAAAAAAAAATATGAATTACAAAAAAAAAAAAAAAAATCTGAATTACCAAAAAAAAAAAATCTGAATTAGCAAAAAAAAAAAAAAAAAAAATCTGAATTAGCAAAACAAAAAAATCTGAATTAGCAAAAAAAAAAAAAAAAATCTGAATTAGCAAAAAAAAAAAAAAAAAAAAATCTGAATTAGCAAAAAAAAATCTGAATTAGCAAAAAAAAAATCTGAATTAGCAAAAAAAAAAAATCTGAATTAGCAAAAAAAAAAAAAAAATCTGAATTAGCAAAAAAAAATTTTAATTAGCAAAAAAAAAAATCTGAAAAAAAATGAATTAGCAAAAAAAAAAATCTGAATTAGCAAAAAAAAAGTCTGAATTTTAGCAAAAAAAAAAAAAAAATCTGAATTAGCAAAAAAAAAAAAAAAAAAATCTGAATTACCAAAAAAAAAAAAAACCGAATTAGCAAAAAAAAAAAAAAAAAAAAAATTTTAATTAGCAAAAAAAAAAATCTGAAAAAAATATGAATTAGCAAAAAAAAAAATCTGAATTAGCAAAAAAAAAATCTGAATTTTAGCAAAAAAAAAAAAAAATCTGAATTAGCAAAAAAAAAAAAAAAAAAAAAATCTGAATTAGCAAAAAAAAAAAAAAAAAAAATCTGAATTAGCAAAAAAAATCTGAATTAGAAAAAAAAAAAAAAAATCTGAATTAGCAAAATAAAAAATCTGAATTAGCAAAAAAAAAAAAAAATTTAATTAGCAAAAAAAAAAAAAAAATATGAATTATCCAAAAAAAAATCTGAATTAGCAAAAAAAAAAAAAATATGAATTAGCAAAAAAAAAAAAATCTGAATTAGCAAAAAAAAAAAAATATGAATTAGCAAAAAAAAAAAAAAATCTGAATTAGCAAAAAAAAAATCTGAATTAGCAAAAAAAAAAAATCTCAATTAGCAAAAAAAAAAAAATCTGAATTAGCAAAAAAAAAACAAAAAAAAACAAATCTGAATTAGCAAAAAAAAATCTGAATTAGCAAAAAAAAAAAAAAAAAAAAAAAAAAAATATGAATTGGCAAAAAAAAAAAAATCTGAATTAGCAAAAAAAAAAAAAAAATATGAATTACCAAAAAAAAAAAAATCTGAATTAGCAAAAAAAAAAAAAAATCTGAATTAGCAAAAAAAAAAATCTGAATTAGCAAAAAAAAAAAAAAAAATCTGAATTAGCAAAAAAAAAAAAAAAAAAAAAAATCTGAATTAGCAAAAAAAATCTGAATTAGCAAAAAAAAAAAAAATCTGAATTAGCAAAAAAAAAAAAAATCTGAATTAGCAAAAAAAAAAAAAAAATCTGAATTAGCAAAAAAAATTTTAATTAGCAAAAAAAAAAAATCTGAAAAAAAATGAATTAGCAAAAAAAAAATCTGAATTAGCAAAAAAAAGTCTGAATTTTAGCAAAAAAAAAAAAAAATCTGAATTAGCAAAAAAAAAAAAAAAAAAATCTGAATTAGCAAAAAAAAAAAAACCGAATTAGCAAAAAAAAAAAAAAAAAAAATCTGAATTAGCAAAAAAAAAAAAAAAAAAAAAATCTGAATTAGCAAAAAAAAAAAATCTGAATTAGCAAAAAAAAAAAAATCTGAATTAGCAAAAAAAAAAAAATCTGAATTAGCAAAAAAAATTTAATTAGCAAAAAAAAAAAATCTGAAAAAAATATGAATTAGCAAAAAAAAAATCTGAATTAGCAAAAAAAAAATCTGAATTTTAGCAAAAAAAAAAAAAAAATCTGAATTAGCAAAAAAAAAAAAAAAAAAAAAATCTGAATTAGCAAAAAAAAAAAAAAAAAAAATCTGAATTAGCAAAAAAAAATCTGAATTAGAAAAAAAAAAAAAAAATCTGAATTAGCAAAAAAAAAAAAAAAAATAAAAAATCTGAATTAGCAAAAAAAAAAAAAAAATTTAATTAGCAAAAAAAAAAAAAATATGAATTAGCAAAAAAAAAATCTGAATTAGCAAAAAAAAAAAAAAAAATATGAATTAGCAAAAAAAAAAAAAAATCTGAATTAGCAAAAAAAAAAAAAATATGAATTAGCAAAAAAAAAAAAATCTGAATTAGCAAAAAAAAAAAAAAAAAAAAAAAAAAAATCTGAATTAGCAAAAAAAAAAAATCTCAATTAGCAAAAAAAAAAAAAATCTGAATTAGCAAAAAAAACAAAAAAAAACAAATCTGAATTAGCAAAAAAAAATCTGAATTAGCAAAAAAAAAAAAAAAAAAAAAAAAAAAAAATCTGATTAGCAAAAAAAAAAAAAAAAATCTGAATTAGCAAAAAAAAAAAAAATCTGAATTAGCAAAAAAAAAAAAAAAAAAAATTTAATTAGCAAAAAAAAAAAAAAATATGAATTAGCAAAAAAAAAATCTGAATTAGCAAAAAAAAATCTGAATTAGCAAAAAAAAAAAAAAAAAATATGAATTAGCAAGAAAAAATCTGAATTAGCAAAAAAAAAAATATGAATTAGCAAAAAAAATCTGAATTAGAAAAAAAAAAAAAAATCTGAATTTTAGCAAAAAAAAAAATCTGAAAAAAAAAATATGAATTAGCAAAAAAAAAAAAAAAAAAAAAAAAATCTGAATTAGCAAAAAAAAAAAAAAAATCTGAATTACCAAAAAAAAAAAAAAAAAAATCTGAATTACCAAAAAAAAAAATCTGAATTAGCAAAAAAAAAAAAAAAAATCTGAATTAGCAAAAATAAAAATCTGAATTAGCAAAAAAAAAAAAAAAAATCTGAATTAGCAAAAAAAAAATCTGAATTAGCAAAAAAATCTGAATTAGCAAAAAAAAAAAAATCTGAATTAGCAAAAAAAAAAAAATCTGAATTAGCAAAAAAAAAAAAAAAATCTGAATTAGCAAAAAAAATTTTAATTAGCAAAAAAAAAAATCTGAAAAAAAATGAATTAGCAAAAAAAAAAATCTGAATTAGCAAAAAAAAAAGTCTGAATTTTAGCAAAAAAAAAAAAAAAATCTGAATTAGCAAAAAAAAAAAAAAAAAAATCTGAATTAGCAAAAAAAAAAAAACCGAATTAGCAAAAAAAAAAAAAAAAAAAAATCTGAATTAGCAAAAAAAAAAAAAAAAAAAAAATCTGAATTAGCAAAAAAAAAAAAATCTGAATTAGCAAAAAAAAAAAAATCTGAATTAGCAAAAAAAAAAAATCTGAATTAGCAAAAAAAATTTAATTAGCAAAAAAAAAAATCTGAAAAAAATATGAATTAGCAAAAAAAAAATCTGAATTAGCAAAAAAAAAAATCTGAATTTTAGCAAAAAAAAAAAAAATCTGAATTAGCAAAAAAAAATCTGAATTAGCAAAAAAAAAAAAAAAAAAAAAAAAATCTGAATTAGCAAAAAAAATCTGAATTAGAAAAAAAAAAAAAAATCTGAATTAGCAAAAAAAAAAAAAAAATAAAAAATCTGAATTAGCAAAAAAAAAAAAAATCTGATTAGCAAAAAAAAAAAAAATCTGAATTAGCAAAAAAAAAAAAAAAAAAAAAAAATCTGAATTAGCAAAAAATCTAAATTAGCAAAAAAAAAAAAAAAAAATTTAATTAGCAAAAAAAAAAAAATATGAATTAGCAAAAAAAAAAATCTGAATTAGCAAAAAAAAATCTGAATTAGCAAAAAAAAAAAAAAAAAAAAAATATGAATTAGCAAGAATAAAATCTGAATTAGCAAAAAAAAAAAATATGAATTAGCAAAAAAAAAAAAAATCTGAATTAGCAAAAAAAATTTAATTAGCAAAAAAAAAAAAATCTGAAAAAAATATGAATTAGGCAAAAAAAAAAATCTGAATTAGCAAAAAAAAAATCTGAATTTTTAGCAAAAAAAAAAAAATCTGAATTAGCAAAAAAAAAAAAAAAATCTGAATTAGCAAAAAAAAATTTTAATTAGCAAAAAAAATCTGAATTAGCAAAAAAAAAAAATCTGAATTAGCAAAAAAAAAAAAAATCTGAATTAGCAAAAAAAAAAAAAAAAAAATCTGAATTAGCAAAAAAAATTTTAATTAGCAAAAAAAAAAATCTGAAAAAAAATGAATTAGCAAAAAAAAAATCTGAATTAGCAAAAAAAAAAATCTGAATTTTAGCAAAAAAAAAAAAATCTGAATTAGCAAAAAAAAAAAAAAATCTGAATTAGCAAAAAAAAATTTTTATTAGCAAAAAAAATCTGAATTAGCAAAAAAAAAAAAATCTGAATTTTAGCAAAAAAAAAAAAAATCTGAATTAGCAAAAAAAAAAATCTGAATTAGCAAAAAAAAAAAAAAAAAATCTGAATTAGCAAAAAAAAATCTGAATTAGCAAAAAAAATCTGAATTAGCAAAAAAAAAAAAATCTGAAATTAGCAAAAAAAAAAAAAAATCTGAATTAGCAAAAAAAAAAAAAAAAATCTGAATTAGCAAAAAAAAATTTTAATTAGCAAAAAAAAAAATCTGAAAAAAAATGAATTAGCAAAAAAAAAATCTGAATTAGCAAAAAAAAAAAAAACCGAATTAGCAAAAAAAAAAAAAAAAAAAATCTGAATTAGCAAAAAAAAAAAAAAAAAAATCTGAATTAGCAAAAAAAAAAAAATCTGAATTAGCAAAAAAAAAAAATCTGAATTAGCAAAAAAAAAAAAATCTGAATTAGCAAAAAAAAATTTAATTAGCAAAAAAAAAAATCTGAAAAAATATGAATTAGCAAAAAAAAAATCTGAATTAGCAAAAAAAAAAATCTGAATTTTAGCAAAAAAAAAAAAAAATCTGAATTAGCAAAAAAAATCTGAATTAGCAAAAAAAAAAAAAAAAAAAAAAAATCTGAATTAGCAAAAAAAATCTGAATTAGAAAAAAAAAAAATCTGAATTAGCAAAAAAAAAAAAAAAATAAAAAATCTGAATTAGCAAAAAAAAAAAAAATCTGATTAGCAAAAAAAAAAAAAAAATCTGAATTAGCAAAAAAAAAAAAAAAAAAAAAAATCTGAATTAGCAAAAAAATCTAAATTAGCAAAAAAAAAAAAAAAAAAAAATTTAATTAGCAAAAAAAAAAAAATATGAATTAGCAAAAAAAAAATCTGAATTAGCAAAAAAAAATCTGAATTAGCAAAAAAAAAAAAAAAAAAAAATATGAATTAGCAAGAAAAAATCTGAATTAGCAAAAAAAAAAAAAATATGAATTAGCAAAAAAAAAAAACTGAATTAGGAAAAAAAAAAAAAAAAAAAATCTGAATTAGCAAAAAAAATCTGAATTAGAAAAAAAAAAAAAATCTGAATTTTAGCAAAAAAAAAATCTGAAAAAAAAAAAAATATGAATTAGCAAAAAAAAAAAAAAAAAAAAAAAAATACGAATTAGCAAAGAAAAAAAAAAATCTGAATTACAAAAAAAAAAAAAAAAAAAATCTGAATTACCAAAAAAAAAAATCTGAATTAGCAAAAAAAAAAAAAAAAATCTGAATTAGCAAAAAAAAAAATCTGAATTAGCAAAAAAAAAAAAAAAAATCTGAATTAGCAAAAAAAAAATAAAAAAAAAAAAAAATCTGAATTAGCAAAAAAAAATCTGAATTAGCAAAAAAAAAAATCTGAATTAGCAAAAAAAAAAAAATCTGAATTAGCAAAAAAAAAAAAAAAATCTGAATTAGCAAAAAAAATTTTAATTAGCAAAAAAAAAAAATCTGAAAAAAAATGAATTAGCAAAAAAAAAAATCTGAATTAGCAAAAAAAAAGTCTGAATTTTAGCAAAAAAAAAAAAAAATCTGAATTAGCAAAAAAAAAAAAAAAAAAAATCTGAATTACCAAAAAAACAAAAAAACCGAATTAGCAAAAAAAAAAAAAAAAAAAAAATTTTAATTAGCAAAAAAAAAAAATATGAATTAGCAGAAAAAAAAAATCTGAATTAGCAAAAAAAAAATCTGAATTTTAGGCAAAAAAAAAAAAAAATCTGAATTAGCAAAAAAAAAAAAAAAAAAAAATCTGAATTAGCAAAAAAAAAAAAAAAAAAATCTGAATTAGAAAAAAAAAAAAAAAATCTGAATTAGCAAAAAAAAAAAAAAATAAAAAATCTGAATTAGCAAAAAAAAAAAAATATGAATTATCAAAAAAAAATCTGAATTAGCAAAAAAAAAAAAAATATGAATTAGCAAAAAAAAAAAAAAATCTGAATTAGCAAAAAAAAAAAAAAAATATGAATTAGCAAAAAAAAAAAAAAATCTGAATTAGCAAAAAAAAAAAAAAAAAAAAAATCTGAATTAGCAAAAAAAAAAAAAAATCTCAATTAGCAAAAAAAAAAAAAATCTGAATTAGCAAAAAAAAAACAAAAAAAAAACAAATCTGAATTAGCAAAAAAAAATCTGAATTAGCAAAAAAAAAAAAAAAAAAAAAAAAAAAAAATATGAATTGGCAAAAAAAAAAAAAAAAAAATCTGAATTAGCAAAAAAAAAAAAAAATATGAATTAGCAAAAAAAAAATCTGAATTAGCAAAAAAAAAAAAACAAAAATCTGAATTAGCAAAAAAAAAAAAAAAATCTGAATCAGCAAAAAAAAAAAAATCTGAATTAGCAAAAAAAAAAAAAAAAAAAAAAAATCTGAATTAGCAAAAAATCTGAATTAGCAAAAAAAAAAAAAAAAATTTAATTAGCAAAAAAAAAAAAAAATATGAATTAGCAAAAAAAAAAATCTGAATTAGCAAAAAAAAATCTGAATTAGCAAAAAAAAAAAAAAAAAAAATATGAATTAGCAAGAAAAAATCTGAATTAGCAAAAAAAAAAAATATGAATTAGCAAAAAAAAAAAAAAATCTGAATTAGCAAAAAAAAATTAATTAGCAAAAAAAAATCTGAAAAAAATATGAATTAGCAAAAAAAAAATCTGAATTAGCAAAAAAAAAATCTGAATTTTAGCAAAAAAAAAAAAATCTGAATTAGCAAAAAAAAAAAATCTGAATTAGCAAAAAAAAAAAAAAAAAAAATCTGAATTAGCAAAAAAAAATCTGAATTAGAAAAAAAAAAAAAATCTGAATTTTAGCAAAAAAAAAAATCTGAAAAAAAAAAAATATGAATTAGCAAAAAAAAAAAAAAAAAAAAAAAAATACGAATTAGCAAAGAAAAAAAAAATCTGAATTACAAAAAAAAAAAAAAAAAAAATCTGAATTACCAAAAAAAAAAATCTGAATTAGCAAAAAAAAAAAAAAAAAAATCTGAATTAGCAAAAAAAAAAAATCTGAATTAGCAAAAAAAAAAAAAAAAAATCTGAATTAGCAAAAAAAAAAAAAAAAAAAAAAATCTGAATTAGCAAAAAAAATCTGAATTAGCAAAAAAAAAAATCTGAATTAGCAAAAAAAAAAAAATCTGAATTAGCAAAAAAAAAAAAAAAAAAAAATCTGAATTAGCAAAAAAAATTTTAATTAGCAAAAAAAAAAAATCTGAAAAAAAATGAATTAGCAAAAAAAAAAATCTGAATTAGCAAAAAAAAAAGTCTGAATTTTAGCAAAAAAAAAAAAATCTGAATTAGCAAAAAAAAAAAAAATAAATCTGAATTACCAAAAAAAAAAAAAAACCGAATTAGCAAAAAAAAAAAAAAAAAAAAAAATTTTAATTAGCAAAAAAAAAAATCTGAAAAAAATATGAATTTAGCAAAAAAAAAAATCTGAATTAGCAAAAAAAAAAATCTGAATTTTAGCAAAAAAAAAAAAATCTGAATTAGCAAAAAAAAAAAAAAAAAAAATCTGAATTAGCAAAAAAAAAAAAAAAAAAAAATCTGAATTAGCAAAAAAAATCTGAATTAGAAAAAAAAAAAAAAAATCTGAATTAGCAAAAAAAAAAAAAAAAAATAAAAAATCTGAATTAGCAAAAAAAAAAAAAATTTAATTAGCAAAAAAAAAAAAAAAATATGAATTATCAAAAAAAATCTGAATTAGCAAAAAAAAAAAAAATATGAATTAGCAAAAAAAAAAAAATCTGAATTAGCAAAAAAAAAAAAAATATGAATTAGCAAAAAAAAAAAAAAAATCTGAATTAGCAAAAAAAAAAAAAAAAAAAAAAAAATCTGAATTAGCAAAAAAAAAAAATCTCAATTAGCAAAAAAAAAAAAAATCTGAATTAGCAAAAAAAAACAAAAAAAAACAAATCTGAATTAGCAAAAAAAAATCTGAATTAGCAAAAAAAAAAAAAAAAAAAAAAAAAAAAAAATATGAATTGGCAAAAAAAAAAAAAAAAAAATCTGAATTAGCAAAAAAAAAAAAAAAATATGAATTAGCAAAAAAAAATCTGAATTAGCAAAAAAAAAAACAAAAATCTGAATTAGCAAAAAAAAAAAAAAAAATCTGAATCAGCAAAAAAAAAAAAAAATCTGAATTAGCAAAAAAAAAAAAAAAAAAAAAATCTGAATTAGCAAAAAATCTGAATTAGCAAAAAAAAAAAAAAAAAAATTTAATTAGCAAAAAAAAAAAAAAATATGAATTAGCAAAAAAAAAAAATCTGAATTAGCAAAAAAAAAATCTGAATTAGCAAAAAAAAAAAAAAAAAAAAATATGAATTAGCCAGAAAAAATCTGAATTAGCAAAAAAAAAAAAATATGAATTAGCAAAAAAAAAAAAAAATCTGAATTAGCAAAAAAAAATTAATTAGCAAAAAAAAAATCTGAAAAAAATATGAATTAGCAAAAAAAAAAATCTGAATTAGCAAAAAAAAAAATCTGAATTTTAGCAAAAAAAAAAAAAATCTGAATTAGCAAAAAAAAAAAAAAAAAATCTGAATTAGCAAAAAAAAAAAAAAAAAAAAAATCTGAATTAGCAAAAAAAATCTGAATTAGAAAAAAAAAAAAATCTGAATTTTAGCAAAAAAAAAATCTGAAAAAAAAAAATATGAATTAGCAAAAAAAAAAAAAAAAAAAAAAAAAATACGAATTAGCAAAAAAAAAAAAAAATCTGAATTACCAAAAAAAAAAAAAAAAAATCTGAATTACCAAAAAAAAAAAATCTGAATTAGCAAAAAAAAAAAAAAAAATCTGAATTAGCTAAAAAAAAAAAATCTGAATTAACAAAAAAAAAAAAAAAATCTGAATTAGCAATAAAAAAAAATCTGAATTAGCAAAAAAAAATCTGAATTAGCAAAAAAAAAAAAATCTGAATTAGCAAAAAAAAAAAAATCTGAATTAGCAAAAAAAAAAAAAAAATCTGAATTAGCAAAAAAAATTTTAATTAGCAAAAAAAAAAAATCTGAAAAAAAATGAATTAGCAAAAAAAAAATCTGAAATTAGCAAAAAAAAAGTCTGAATTTTAGCAAAAAAAAAAAAAAAAATCTGAATTAGCAAAAAAAAAAAAAAAAAAAAATCTGAAATTAGCAAAAAAAAAAAAACCGAATTAGCAAAAAAAAAAAAAAAAAAAATCTGAATTAGCAAAAAAAAAAAAAAAAAAAAAAATCTGAATTAGCAAAAAAAAAAAAAAATCTGAATTAGCACAAAAAAAAAATCTGAATTAGCAAAAAAAAAAAAAATCTGAATTAGCAAAAAAAAAAAAAATCTGAATTAGCAAAAAAAATTTAATTAGCAAAAAAAAAAAAATCTGAAAAAAATATGAATTAGCAAAAAAAAAATCTGAATTAGCAAAAAAAAAATCTGAATTTTAGCAAAAAAAAAAAAAATCTGAATTAGCAAAAAAAAAAAAAAAAAAAAAATCTGAATTAGCAAAAAAAAAAAAAAAAAAAAAATCTGAATTAGCAAAAAAAATCTGAATTAGAAAAAAAAAAAATCTGAATTAGCAAAAAAAAAAAAAAAAAATAAAAAATCTGAATTAGCAAAAAAAAAAAAAAATATTAATTAGCAAAAAAAAAAAAAAAATATGAATTAGCAAAAAAAAATCTGAATTAGCAAAAAAAAAAAAAAAATATGAATTAGCAAAAAAAAAAAAAAATCTGAATTAGCAAAAAAAAAAAAATATGAATTACCAAAAAAAAAAAAAATCTGAATTAGCAAAAAAAAAAAAAAAAAAAAAAATCTGAATTAGCAAAAAAAAAAAATCTCAATTAGCAAAAAAAAAAAAAAATCTGAATTAGCAAAAAAAAACAAAAAAAAAACAAATCTGAATTAGCAAAAAAAAAATCTGAATTAGCAAAAAAAAAAAAAAAAAAAAAAAAAAAAAAAAAAAAAATCTGAATTAGCAAAAAAAAAAAAAAAAAAAAAATCTGAATTAGCAAAAAATCTGAATTAGCAAAAAAAAAAAAAAATTTAATTAGCAAAAAAAAAAAAAAATATGAATTAGCAAAAAAAAAATCTGAATTAGCAAAAAAAAAATCTGAATTAGCAAAAAAAAAAAAAAAAAAAAAATATGAATTAGCAAGAAAAAATCTGAATTTAGCAAAAAAAAAAAAATATGAATTAGCAAAAAAAAAAAAAATCTGAATTAGCAAAAAAAAATTTAATTAGCAAAAAAAAAAAAATCTGAAAAAAATATGAATTAGCAAAAAAAAAATCAGAATTAGCAAAAAAAAAATCTGAATTTTAGCAAAAAAAAAAAAAAATCTGAATTAGCAAAAAAAAAAAAAAAAAAATCTGAATTAGCAAAAAAAAAAAAAAAAAAAATCTGAATTAGCAAAAAAAAATCTGAATTAGAAAAAAAAAAAAATCTGAATTTTAGCAAAAAAAAAATCTGAAAAAATAAAATATGAATTAGCAAAAAAAAAAAAAAAAAAAAAAAATCTGAATTAGCAAAAAAAAAAAAAAAATCTGAATTACCAAAAAAAAAAAAAAAAAATCTGAATTACCAAAAAAAAAAAAATCTGAATTAGCAAAAAAAAAAAAAAAAAATCTGAATTAGCAAAAAAAAAAATCTGAATTAGCAAAAAAAAAAAAAAAAAATCTGAATTAGCAAAAAAAAAATCTGAATTAGCAAAAAAAATCTGAATTAGCAAAAAAAAAAAAATCTGAATTAGCAAAAAAAAAAAAATCTGAATTAGCAAAAAAAAAAAAAAAAATCTGAATTAGCAAAAAAAATTTTAATTAGCAAAAAAAAAAAATCTGAAAAAAAATGAATTAGCAAAAAAAAAATCTGAATTAGCAAAAAAAAAGTCTGAATTTTAGCAAAAAAAAAAAAATCTGAATTAGCAAAAAAAAAAAAAAAAAAATCTGAATTAGCAAAAAAAAAAAACCGAATTAGCAAAAAAAAAAAAAAAAAAAAAATCTGAATTAGCAAAAAAAAAAAAAAAAAAAAATCTGAATTAGCAAAAAAAAAAAAATCTGAATTAGCAAAAAAAAAAATCTGAATTAGCAAAAAAAAAAAAATCTGAATTAGCAAAAAAAATTTAATTAGCAAAAAAAAAAAAATCTGAAAAAAATATGAATTAGCAAAAAAAAATCTGAATTAGCAAAAAAAAAATCTGAATTTTAGCAAAAAAAAAAAAAAAATCTGAATTAGCAAAAAAAAAAAAAAAAAAAAAAATCTGAATTAGCAAAAAAAATCTGAATTAGCAAAAAAAATCTGAATT
>CAWVNZ010000929.1:0-131000 GCA_963930735.1 Dioctria linearis | reverse complement strand
CCAGGGATTGCCTTTTCTATAGTAAATTATTCAAAAAATAATTTTTTATTATCGCAAGTTTTAATTACGCCAGGGATTGCCTTTTCTAAAGTAAATTATTCAAAAATTAATTTTATACTGTCGCAAATTTTAAATACGCCAGGGATTGCCTTTTCTATAGTAAATTTTGCAAAAAATAATTTTATACTGTCGCAAATTTTAATTATGCCAGGGATTGCCTTTTCTATAGTAAATTATTCAAAAAAATAATTTTATACTGTCGCAAATTTTAATTACGCCAGGGATTGCCTTTTCTATAGTAAATTATTCAAAAAA
The DNA here is from genome assembly GCA_963930735.1 of Dioctria linearis. Taxonomy (NCBI): domain Eukaryota; kingdom Metazoa; phylum Arthropoda; class Insecta; order Diptera; family Asilidae; genus Dioctria; species Dioctria linearis. The sequence continues at coordinate 130,685 of CAWVNZ010000929.1, read as the reverse complement.
TAATTTTTTACTATCGCAAGTTTTAATTACGCCAGGGATTGCCTTTTCTATAGTAAAATATTCAAAAAATAATTTTATACTGTCGCAAATTTCAAATCCGCCAGGGATTGCCTTTTCTATAGTAAATTATTCAAAAAATAATTTTCAACTGTCGCAAATTTTAATTACGCCAGGGATTGCATTTTCTATAGTAAATTATTCAAAAAATAATTTTATACTGTCGCAAATTTTAAGTGCGCCAGGGATTGCCTTTTCTGTAGTAAATTATTCAAAAAATAATTTTCTACTGTCGCAAATTTTAATTATGCCAGGGATTGCCTTTTCTATAGTAAATTATTCAAAAAAATAATTTTATACTGTCGCAAATTTTAATTACGCCAGGGATTGCCTTTTCTATAGTAAATTATTCAAAAAATAATTTTTTACTATCGCAAGTTTTAATTACGCCAGGGATTGCCTTTTCTATAGTAAATTATTCAAAAAATAATTTTCAACTGTCGCAAATTTTAATTGCGCCAGGGATTGCCTTTTCTATAGTAAATTATTCAAAAAATAATTTTTTACTGTCGCAAATTGTAATTGCGCCAGGGATTGCCTTTTCTATAGTAAATTATTCAAAAAATAATTTCCTACTGTCGCAAATTTCAAATCCGCCCAGGGATTGCCTTTTCTATAGTAAATTATTCAAAAAATAATTTTATACTGTCGCAAATTTTAATTGCGCCAGGGATTGCCTTTTCTATAGTAAATTATTCAAAAAATAATTTTCTATTCTCGTAGATTTTAATTACGCCAGGGATTACCTTTTCTATAGTAAATTATTCAAAAAAAAATTTTCAACTGTCGCAAATTTTAATTACGCCAGGGATTGCCTTTTCTATAGTAAATTATTCAAAAAATAATTTTCTACTGTCGCAAATTTTAATTACGCCAGGGATTGCCTTTTCTATAGTAAATTATTCAAAAAATAATTTTCAACTCTCGCAAATTTTAATTACGCCAGGGATTGCCTTTTCTATAGTAAATTATTCAAAAAATAATTTTTTATTATCGCAAGTTTTAATTACGCCAGGGATTGCCTTTTCTAAAGTAAATTATTCAAAAATTAATTTTATACTGTCGCAAATTTTAAATACGCCAGGGATTGCCTTTTCTATAGTAAATTTTGCAAAAATAATTTTATACTGTCGCAAATTTTAATTATGCCAGGGATTGCCTTTTCTATAGTAAATTATTCAAAAAAATAATTTTATACTGTCGCAAATTTTAATTACGCCAGGGATTGCCTTTTCTATAGTAAATTATTCAAAAAATAATTTTTTACTATCGCAAGTTTTAATTACGCCAGGGATTGCCTTTTCTATAGTAAATTATTCAAAAAATTATTTTATACTGTCGCAAATTTTAATTACGCCAGGGATTGCCTTTTCTATAGTAAATTATTCAAAAAATAATTTTCTACTGTCGCAAATTTTAATTACGCCAGGGATTGCCTTTTCTATAGTAAATTTTGCAAAAAAATAATTTTTTACTGTCGCAAATTTTAATTACGCCAGGGATTGCCTTTTCTATAGTAAATATTTCAAAAAATAATTTTTTACTGTCGCAAATTTTAATTGCGCCAGGGATTGCCTTTTCTATAGTAAATTATTCAAAAAATAATTTTCAACTGTCGCAAATTTTAATTACGCCAGGGATTGCCTTTTCTATAGTAAATTATTCAAAAAATAATTTTTTACTATCGCAAGTTTTAATTGCGCCAGGTTTTGCCTTTTCTACAGTAAATTATTCAAAAAATAATTTTCTACTGTCGCAAATTTTAATTACGCCAGGGATTGCCTTTTATATAGTAAATTATTCAAAAAATAATTTTATACTGTCGCAAATTTTAATTACGCCAGGGATTGCCTTTTCTATAGAAAATTTTGCAAAAAATAATTTTTTACTGTCGCAAATTTTAATTACGCCAGGGATTGCTTTTCTATAGTAAATTATTCAAAAAATAATTTTATACTGTCGCAAATTTTAATTACGCCAGGTATTGCCTTTTCTATAGTAAATTATTCAAAAAATAATTTTTTACTGTCGCAAGTTTTAATTACGCCAGGGATTGCCTTTTCTATAGTAAATTTTTGCAAAAAATAATTTTCTACTGTCGCAAATTTTAACTGGGCCAGGGATTGCCTTTTCTATAGTAAATTTTTCAAAAAATAATTTTTTACTGTCGCAAATTTTAATTGCGCCAGGGATTGGCTTTTCTATAGTAAATTATTCAAAAAATAATTTTCTACTGTCGCAAATTTTAATTACGCCAGGGATTGCCTTTTCTATAGTAAATTATTCAAAAAATCATTTTCTACTGTCGCAAATTTTATGTGCGCCAGGGATTGCCTTTTCTATAGTAAATTATTCGAAAATTAATTTTATACTGTCGCAAATTTTAATTAAGCCAGGGATTGCCTTTTCTATAGTAAATTATTCAAAAAATATTTTTTTACTGTCGCAAATTTTAATTGCGCCAGGGATTGCCTTTTCTAAAGTAAATTATTCAAAAAATAATTTTCAACTGTTGCAAATTTTAATTGCGCCAGGGATTGCCTTTTCTATAGTAAATTATTCAAAAAATAATTTTTTACTGTCGCAAATTTTAAATATCCCAGGGATTGCCTTTTCTATAGTAAATTATTCAAAAAATAATTTTCTACTGTCGCAAATTTTAAGTGCGCCAGGGATTGCCTTTTCTCTAGTAAATTATTCAAAAAATAATTTTCAACTGTCGCAAATTGTAATTGCGCCAGAAATTGCCTTTTCTATAGTAAATTATTCAAAAAATAATTTTTTACTGTCGCAAATTTTAACTACGCCAGGGATTGCCTTTTCTATAGTAAATTATTCAAAAAATAATTTTTTACTGTCGCAAATTTTAATTGCGCCAGGGATTGCCTTTTCTATAGTAAATTATTCAAAAAATAATTTTCTACTGTCGCAAATTTTAAGTGCGACAGGGATTTCTTTTTCTATAGTAAATTTTGCAAAAAATAATTTTTTACTGTCGCAAATTTTAATTGCGCCAGGGATTGCCATTTCTATAGTAAATTATTCAAAAAATAATTTTCTACTGTCGCAAATTTTAATTGCGCCAGGCATTGCCTTTTCTATAGTAAATTATTCAAAAAATAATTTTATACTGTCGCAAATTTTAAGTGCGCCAGGGATTGCCTTTTCTATAGTAAAATTTGCAAAAAATAATTTTTTACTGTCGCAAATTTTAATTGCGCCAGGGATTGCCTTTTCTATAGTAAACTTTTCAAAAAATAATTTTTTACTGTCGCAAATTTTAATTACGCCAGGGATTGCCTTTTCTATAGTAAATTTCTCACAAAATAATTTTCAACTGTCGCAAATTTTAATTACCCCAGGGATTGCCTTTTCTATAGTAAATTATTCAAAAAATAATTTTATACTGTCGCAAATTTTAATTACGCCAGGGATTGCCTTTTCTATAGTAAATTATTCAAAAAATAATTTTCAACTGTCGCAAATTTTAATTACGCCAGGGATTGCCTTTTCTATAGTAAATTATTCAAAAAATAATTTTATACTGTCGCAAATTTTAAGTGCGCCAGGGATTGCCTTTTCTATAGTAAATTTTGCAAAAAAAATAATTTTTTACTGTCGCAAATTTTAAATATCCCAGGGATTGCCTTTTTCTATAGTAAATTTCTCACAAATTAATTTTCTACTGTCGCAAATTTTAATTACGCCAGGGATTGCCTTTTCTATAGTAAATTATTCAAAAAATAATTTTCTACTGTCGCAAATTTTAATTACGCCAGGGATTGCCTTTTCTATAGTAAATTATTCAAAAAATAATTTTCTACTGTCGCAAATTATAATTACGCCAGGGATTGCCTTTTCTATAGTAAATTATTCAAAAAATAATTTTTTACTGTCGCAAATTTTAAGTGCGCCAGGGATTGCCTTTTCTATAGTAAATTATTCAAAAAATAATTTTCTACTCTCGCACATTTAATTACGCCAGGGATTGCCTTTTCTATAGTAAATTATTCAAAAAATAATTTTCTACTGTCGCAAATTTTAATTACGCCAGGGATTGCCTTTTCTATAGTAAATTATTCAAAAAATAATTTTCTACTGTCGCAAATTATAATTACGCCAGGGATTGCCTTTTCTATAGTAAATTATTCAAAAATAATTTTTTTACTGTCGCAAATTTTAAATACGCCAGGGATTGCCTTTTCTATAGTAAATTTTGCAAAAAAATTATTTTTTACTGTCGCAAATTTCAAATCCGCCAGGGATTGTCTTTCTACAGTAAATTTTGCAAAAAATAATTTTTTACTATCGCACGTTTTAATTGCGCCAAGGATTGCCTTTTCTACAGTAAATTTTGCAAAAAATAATTTTTTACTGTCGCAAATTTTAATTGCGCCAGGGATTGCCTTTTCTATAGTAAATTTTTCAAAAATAATTTTCTACTGTCGCAAATTTTAATTGCGCCAGGGATTGCCTTTTCTATAGTAAATTAATCAAAAAATAATTTTTTACTGTCGCAAATTTTAATTACGCCAGGGATTGCCTTTTCTATAGTAAATTATTCAAAAAATAATTTTCAACTGTCGCAAATTTTAATTACGCCAGGGATTGCCTTTTCTATAGTAAATTATTCAAAAAATAATTTTTTACTGTCGCAAATTTTAAGTGCTCCAGGGATTGCCTTTTCTATAGTAAACTTTTCAAAAAATAATTTTCTACTGTCGCAAATTATAATTACGCCAGGGATTGCCTTTTCTATAGTAAATTATTCAAAAAATAATTTTTTACTGTCGCAAATTTTAAATACGCCAGGGATTGCCTTTTCTATAGTAAATTTTGCAAAAAAATTATTTTTTACTGTCGCAAATTTCAAATCCGCCAGGGATTGTCTTTCTACAGTAAATTTTGCAAAAAATAATTTTTTACTATCGCAGGTTTTAATTGCGCCAAGGATTGCCTTTTCTACAGTAAATTTTGCAAAAATAATTTTTTACTGTCGCAAATTTTAATTGCGCCAGGGATTGCCTTTTCTATAGTAAACTTTTCAAAAAATAATTTTCTACTGTCGCAAATTTTAATTACGCCAGGGATTGCCTTTTCTATAGTAAATTTTTCAAAAAATAATTTTCTACTGTCGCAAATTTTAAGTGCGCCAGGGATTGCCTTTTCTATAGTAAATTTTGCAAAAAATAATTTTTTACTGTCGCAAATTTTAATTACGCCAGGGATTGCCTTTTCTATAGTAAATTATTCAAAAAATAATTTTCTACTGTCGCAAATTTTAATTGCGCCAGGTATTGCCTTTTCTATAGTAAATTATTCAAAAAATAATTTTTTACTGTCGCAAATTTTAAATACGCCAGGGATTGCCTTTTCTATAGTAAATTTTGCAAAAAAAATATTTTTTACTGTCGCAAATTTCAAATCCGCCAGGGATTGCCTTTTCTACAGTAAATTTTGCAAAAAATAATTTTTTACTGTCGCAAATTTTAATTGCGCCAGGGATTACCTTTTCTATAGTAAACTTTGCAAAAAATAATTTTTTACTGTCGCAAATTTTAATTGCGCCAGGGATTGCCTTTTCTATAGTAAACTTTGCAAAAAATAAATTTTTACTGTCGCAAATTTTAATTGCGCCAGGGATTGCCTTTTCTATAGTAAACTTTTCAAAAAATAATTTTCTACTGTCGCAAATTTTAATTACGCCAGGGATTGCCTTTTCTATAGTAAATTTCTCACAAAATAATTTTCAACTGTCGCAAATTTTAATTACGCCAGGGATTGCCTTTTCTATAGTAAATTATTCAAAAAATAATTTTATACTGTCGCAAATTTTAATTACGCCAGGGATTGCCTTTTCTATAGTAAATTTCTCACAAATTAATTTTCTACTGTCGCAAATTTTAATTACGCCAGGGATTGCCTTTTCTATAGTAAGTTATTCAAAAAATAATTTTCTACTGTCGCAAATTTTAATTACGCCAGGGATTGCCTTTTCTATAGTAAATTATTCAAAAAATAATTTTCTACTGTCGCAAATTTTAATTACGCCAGGGATTGCCTTTTCTATAGTAAATTATTCAAAAAATATTTTTTACTGTCGCAAATTTTAAATACGCCAGGGATTGCCTTTTCTATAGTAAATTTTGCAAAAAAATTATTTTTTACTGTCGCAAATTTCAAATCCGCCAGGGATTGCCTTTTCTACAGTAAATTTTGCAAAAAATAATTTTTTACTATCGCAAGTTTTAATTGCGCCAGGGATTGCCTTTTCTACAGTAAATTTTGCAAAAAAATAATTTTTTACTGTCGCAAATTTTAATTGCGCCAAGGATTGCCTTTTCTATAGTAAACTTTTCAAAAAAATAATTTTCTACTCTCGCAAATTTTAATTACGCCAGGGATTGCTTTTTCTATAGTAAATTTTTCAAAAAATAATTTTTTACCGTCGCAAATTTTAATTGCGCCAGGGATTGCCTTTTCTATAGTAAATTATTCAAAAATTATTTTTTACTGTCGCAAATTTCAAATCCGCCAGGGATTGCCATTTCTACAGTAAATTTTGCAAAAAAATAATTTTTTACTATCGCAAGTTTTAATTGCGCCAGGGATTGCCTTTTCTACAGTAAATTTTGCAAAAAAATAATTTTTTACTGTCGCAAATTTTAATTGCGCCAGGGATTGCCTTTTCTATAGAAAACTTTTCAAAAAATAATTTTCTACTGTCGCAAATTTTAATTACGCCAGGGATTGCCTTTTCTATAGTAAATTATTCAAAAAATAATTTTTTACTGTCGCAAATTTTAATTGCGCCAGGGATTGCCTTTTCTATAGTAAATTATTCAAAAAATAATTTTTTACTGTCGCAAATTTTAAATACGCCAGGGATTGCCTTTTCTATAGTAAATTTTGCAAAAAAATTATTTTTTACTGTCGCAAATTTCAAATCCGCCAGGGATTGCCTTTTCTACAGTAAATTTTTCAAAAAATAATTTTTTACTATCGCAAGTTTTAATTGCGCCAGGGATTGCCTTTTCTACAGTAAATTTTGCAAAAAAATAATTTTTTACTGTCGCAAATTTTAATTGCGCCAGGGATTGCCTTTTCTATAGTAAACTTTTCAAAAAATAATTTTCTACTGTCGCAAATTTTAATTACGCCAGGGATTGCCTTTTCTATAGTAAATTTTTCAAAAAATAATTTTCTACTGTCGCAAATTTTAATTCCGCCAGGGATTGCCTTTTCTATAGTAAATTATTCAAAAAATATTTTTTACTGTCGCAAATTTTAATTACGCCAGGGATTGCCTTTTCTATAGTAAATTATTCAAAAAATAATTTTTTACTGTCGCAAATTTTAATTGCGCCAGGGATTGCGATTTCTATAGTAAATTATTCAAAAAATAATTTTCTACTGTCGCAAATTTTAATTACGCCAGGGATTGCCTTTTCTATAGTAAATTATTCAAAAAATAATTTTTTACTGTCGCAAATTTTAAGTGCGCCAGGGATTGCCTTTTCTATAGCAAATTTTGCAAAAAAATAATTTTTTACTGTCGCAAATTTTAATTACGCCAGGGATTGCCTTTTCTATAGTAAATTAATCAAAAAATAATTTTCTACTGTCGCAAATTTTAATTGCGCCAGGGATTGCCTTTTCTATAGTAAATTATTCAAAAAATAATTTTTTACTTTCGCAAATTTTAAATACGCCAGGGATTGCCTTTTCTATAGTAAATTTTGCAAAAAAATTATTTTTTACTGTCGCAAATTTCAAATCCGCCAGGGATTGCCTCTTTTACAGTAAATTTTGCAAAAAATAATTTTTTACTGTCGCAAATTTTAATTGCGCCAGGGATTGCCTTTTCTATAGTAAACTTTGCAAAAAATAATTTTTTACTGTCGCAAATTTTAATTGCGCCAGGGATTGCCTTTTCTATAGTAAACCTTGCAAAAAATAATTTTTTATGTCGCAAATTTTAATTGCGCCAGGGATTGCCTTTTCTATAGTAAACTTTTCAAAAAATAATTTTCTACTGTCACAAATTTTAATTACGCCTGGGATTGCCTTTTTTTTGTAAATTTCCCACAAAATAATTTTCAACTGTCGCAAATTTTAATTACGCCAGGGATTGCCTTTTCTATAGTAAATTATTCAAAAAATAATTTTATACTGTCGCAAATTTTAATTACGCCAGGGATTGCCTTTTCTATAGTAAATTATTCAAAAAATAATTTTCTACTGTCGCAAATTTTAATTACGCCGGGGATTGCCTTTTCTATAGTAAATTATTCAAAAAATAATTTTTTACTGTCGCAAATTTTAAGTGCGCCAGGGATTGCCATTTCTATAGTAAATTATTCAAAAAATAATTTTCTACTGTCGCAAATTTTAAATACGCCAGGGATTGCCTTTTCTATACTAAATTATTCAAAAAATAATTTTTTACTGTCGCAAATTTTAAATACGCCAGGGATTGCCTTTTCTATAGTAAATTATTCAAAAAATAATTTTCTACTGTCGCAAATTTTAAGTGCGCCAGGGATTGCCTTTTCTATAGTAAATTATTCAAAAAATAATTTTTTACTGTCGCAAATTTTAATTACGCCAGGGATTGCTTTTTCTATAGTAAATTATTCAAAAAATAATTTTTTACTGTCGCAAATTTTAATTACGCCAGGGATTGCCTTTTCTATAGTAAATTATTCAAAAAATAATTTTATACTGTCGCAAATTTTAATTACGCCAGGATTGCCTTTTCTATAGTAAATTATTCAAAAAATAATTTTATACTGTCGCAAATTTTAATTGCGCCAGGGATTGCCTTTTCTATAGTAAATTATTCAAAAAATAATTTTCTACTGTCGCAAATTTTAATTACGACAGGGATTGCCTTTTCTACAGTAAATTATTCAAAAAATAATTTTCTACTGTCGCAAATTTTAAATATCCCAGGGATTGCCTTTTCTATAGTAAATTATTCAAAAAATAATTTTCTACTGTCGCAAATTTTAAATATCCCAGGGATTGCCTTTTCTATAGTAAATTATTCAAAAAATAATTTTCTACTGTCGCAAATTTTAATTACGCCAGGGATTGCCTTTTCTATAGTAAATTATTCAAAAAATAATTTTCTACTGTCGCAAATTTTAATTGCGCCAGGGATTGTATCTTCTATAGTAAATTATTCAAAAAATAATTTTCTACTGTCGCAAATTTTAATTACGCCAGGGATTGCCTTTTCTATAGTAAATTATTCAAAAAATAATTTTCTACTGTCGCCAATTTTAAATATCCCAGGGATTGCCTTTTCTATAGTAACTTATTCAAAAAATAATTTTCTACTGTCGCAAATTTTAAATATCCCAGGGATTGCCTTTTCTATAGTAAATTATTCAAAAAATAATTTTCTACTGTGGCAAATTTTAATTACGCCAGGATTGCCTTTTAAATATTTCAAAAATTAATTTTTTACTGTCGCAAATTTTAAATACGCCACGGATTGCCTTTTCTATAGTAAATTATTCAAAAAATAATTTTTTACTGTCGAAAATTTTAAGTGCGCCAGGGATTGCCTTTTCTATAGTAAATTATTCAAAAATAATTTTTCTACTGTCGCAAATTTTAATTGCGCCAGGGATTGACTTTTCTATAGTAAATTATTCAAAAAATAATTTTTTACTGTCGCAAATTTTAATTGCGCCAGGGATTGCCTTTTCTATAGTAAATTATTCAAAAAATAATTTTATACTGTCGCAAATTTTAATTACGCCAGGGATTGCCTTTTCTATAGTAAATTATTCAAAAAATAACTTTCAACTGTCGCAAATTTTAATTACGCCAGGGATTGCCTTTTCTATAGTAAATTATTCAAAAAATAATTTTATACTGTCGCAAATTTTAAGTGCGCCAGGGATTGCCTTTTCTATAGTAAATTTTGCAAAAAAATAATTTTTTACTGTCGCAAATTTTAAATATCCCAGGGATTGCCTTTTCTACAGTAAATTTCTCACAAATTCATTTTCTACTGTCGCAAATTTTAATTACGCCAGGGATTGCCTTTTCTATAGTAAATTATTCAAAAAATAATTTTCTACTGTCGCAAATTTTAATTACGCCAGGGATTGCCTTTTCTATAGTAAATTATTCAAAAAATAATTTTCTACTGTACTGCAAATTTTAATTACGCCAGGGATTGCCTTTTCTATAGTAAATTATTCAAAAAATAATTTTTTACTGTCGCCAATTTTAAGTGCGCCAGGGATTGCATTTTCTATAGTAAATTATTCAAAAAATAATTTTCTACTGTCGCAAATTTTAATTACGCCAGGGATTGCCTTTTCTATAGTAAATTATTCAAAAAATAATTTTCTACTGTCGCAAATTTTAATTACGCCAGGGATTGCCTTTTCTATAGTAAATTATTCAAAAAATAATTTTTTACTGTCGCAAATTTTAATTGCGCCAGGGATTGCCTTTTCTATAGTAAATTATTCAAAAAATAATTTTTTACTGTCGCAAATTTTAAATACGCCAGGGATTGCCTTTCTATAGTAAATTTTGCAAAAAAATTATTTTTTACTGTCGCAAATTTCAAATCCGCCAGGGATTGCCTTTTCTACAGTAAATTTTGCAAAAAATAATTTTTTACTATCGCAAGTTTTAATTGCGCCAGGGATTGCCTTTTCTACAGTAAATTTTGCAAAAAAATAATTTTTTACTGTCGCAAATTTTAATTGCGCCAGGGATTGCCTTTTCTATAGTAAACTTTTCAAAAAATAATTTTCTACTGTCGCAAATTTTAATTACGCCAGGGATTGCCTTTTTATTGTAAATTTCTCACAAAATAATTTTCAACTGTCGCAAATTTTAATTACGCCAGGGATTGCCTTTTCTATAGTAAATTATTCAAAAAATAATTTTATACTGTCGCAAATTTTAATTACGCCAGGGATTGCCTTTTCTATAGTAAATTATTCAAAAAATAATTTTCTACTGTCGCAAATTTTAATTACGCCAGGGATTGCCTTTTCTATAGTAAATTATTCAAAAAATAATTTTCTACTGTCGCAAATTTTAATTACGCCAGGGATTGCCTTTTCTATAGTAAATTATTCAAAAAATAATTTTTTACTGTCGCAAATTTTAATTGCGCCAGGGATTGCGATTTCTATAGTAAATTATTCAAAAAATAATTTTCTACTGTCGCAAATTTTAATTACGCCAGGATTGCCTTTTCTATAGTAAATTATTCAAAAAATAATTTTCTACTGTCGCAAATTTTAATTGCGCCAGGGATTGCCTTTTCTATAGTAAATTATTCAAAAAATAATTTTTTACTGTCGCAAATTTTAAATACGCCAGGGATTGCCTTTTCTATAGTAAATTTTGCAAAAAATTATTTTTTACTGTCGCTAATTTCAAATCCGCCAGGGATTGCCTCTTCTACAGTAAATTTTGCAAAAAATAATTTTTACTGTCGCAAATTTTAATTGCGCCAGGGATTGCCTTTTCTATAGTAAACTTTGCAAAAAATAATTTTTTACTGTCGCAAATTTTAATTGCGCCAGGGATTGCCTTTTCTATAGTAAACCTTGCAAAAAATAATTTTTTATGTCGCAAATTTTAATTGCGCCAGGGATTGCCTTTTCTATAGTAAACTTTTCAAAAAATAATTTTCTACTGTCGCAAATTTTAATTACGCCAGGGATTGCCTTTTTATTGTAAATTTCTCACAAAATAATTTTCAACTGTCGCAAATTTTAATTACGCCAGGGATTGCCTTTTCTATAGTAAATTATTCAAAAAATAATTTTATACTGTCGCAAATTTTAATTACGCCAGGGATTGCCTTTTCTATAGTAAATTATTCAAAAAATAATTTTCTACTGTCGCAAATTTTAATTACGCCAGGGATTGCCTTTTCTATAGTAAATTATTCAAAAAAATAATTTTCTACTGTCGCAAATTTTAATTACGCCAGGGATTGCCTTTTCTATAGTAAATTATTCAAAAAATAATTTTTTACTGTCGCAAATTTTAAGTGCGCCAGGGATTGCCTTTTCTATAGTAAATTATTCAAAAAATAATTTTCTACTGTCGCAAATTTTAAATACACCAGGGATTGCCTTTTCTATAGTAAATTATTCAAAAAATAATTTTTTACTGTCGCAAATTTTAAATACGCCAGGGATTGCCTTTTCTATAGTAAATTATTCAAAAAATAATTTTCTACTGTCGCAAATTTTAAGTGCGCCAGGGATTGCCTTTTCTATAGTAAATTATTCAAAAAATAATTTTTTTACTGTCGCAAATTTTAATTACGCCAGGGATTGCCTTTTCTATAGTAAATTATTCAAAAAATAATTTTTTACTGTCGCAAATTTTAATTACGCCAGGGATTGCCTTTTCTATAGTAAATTATTCAAAAAATAATTTTATACTGTCGCAAATTTTAATTACGCGAGGGATTGCCTTTTCTATAGTAAATTATTCAAAAAATAATTTTATACTGTCGCAAATTTTAATTGCGCCAGGGATTGCCTTTTCTATAGTAAATTATTCAAAAATAATTTTCTACTGTCGCAAATTTTAATTACGACAGGGATTGCCTTTTCTACAGTAAATTATTCAAAAAATAATTTTCTACTGTCGCAAATTTTAAATATCCCAGGGATTGCCTTTTCTATAGTAAATTATTCAAAAAATAATTTTCTACTGTCGCAAATTTTAAATATCCCAGGGATTGCCTTTTCTATAGTAAATTATTCACAAAATAATTTTCTACTGTCGCAAATTTTAATTACGCCAGGGATTGCCTTTTCTATAGTAAATTATTCAAAAAATAATTTTCTACTGTCGCAAATTTTAATTGCGCCAGGGATTGTATTTTCTATAGTAAATTATTCAAAAAATAATTTTCTACTGTCGCAAATTTTAATTACGCCAGGGATTGCCTTTTCTATAGTAAATTATTCAAAAAATAATTTTCTACTCTCGCAAATTTTAAATATCCCAGGGATTGACTTTTCTATAGTAAATTATTCAAAAAATAATTTTCGACTGTCGCAAATTTTAAATATCCCAGGGATTGCCTTTTCTATAGTAAATTATTCCAAAAATAATTTTCTACTGTGGCAAATTTTAATTACGCCAGGGATTGCCTTTTAAATATTTCAAAAATTAATTTTTTACTGTCGCAAATTTTAAATACGCCACGGATTGCCTTTTCTATAGTAAATTATTCAAAAAATCATTTTTTACTGTCGAAAATTTTAAGTGCGCCAGGGATTGCCTTTTCTATAGTAAATTATTCAAAAAATAATTTTCTACTGTCGCAAATTTTAATTGCGCCAGGGATTGCCTTTTCTATAGTAAATTATTCAAAAAATAATTTTTTACTGTCGCAAATTTTAATTGCGCCAGGGATTACCTTTTCTATAGTAAATTATTCAAAAAATAATTTTATACTGTCGCAAATATTAATTACGCCAGGGATTGCCTTTTCTATAGTATATTATTCAAAAAATAACTTTCAACTGTCGCAAATTTTAATTACGCCAGGGATTGCCTTTTCTATAGTAAATTATTCAAAAAATAATTTTATACTGTCGCAAATTTTAAGTGCGCCAGGGATTGCCTTTTCTATAGTAAATTTTGCAAAAAAATAATTTTTTACTGTCGCAAATTTTAAATATCCCAGGGATTGCCTTTTCTATAGTAAATTTCTCACAAATTAATTTTCTACTGTCGCAAATTTTAATTACGCCAGGGATTGCCTTTTCTATAGTAAATTATTCAAAAAATAATTTTCTACTGTCGCAAATTTTAATTACGCCAGGGATTGCCTTTTCTATAGTAAATTATTCAAAAAATAATTTTCTACTGTCGCAAATTTTAATTACGCCAGGGATTGCCTTTTCGATAGTAAATTATTCAAAAAATAATTTTTTACTGTCGCAAATTTTAAGTGCGCCAGGGATTGCATTTTCTATAGTAAATTATTCAAAAAATAATTTTCTACTGTCGCAAATTTTAATTACGCCAGGGATTGCCTTTTCTATAGTAAATTATTCAAAAAATAATTTTCTACTGTCGCAAATTTTAATTACGCCAGGGATTGCATTTTCTATTGCAAATTATTCAAAAAATAATTTTTTACTGTCGCAAATTTTAATTGCGCCAGGGATTGCCTTTTCTATAGTAAATTATTCAAAAAATAATTTTTTACTGTCGCAAATTTTAAATACGCCAGGGATTGCCTTTTCTATAGTAAATTTTGCAAAAAAATTATTTTTTACTGTCGCAAATTTCAAATCCGCCAGGGATTGCCTTTTCTACAGTAAATTTTGCAAAAAATAATTTTTTACTTTCGCAAGTTTTAATTGCGCCAGGGATTGCCTTTTCTACAGTAAATTTTGCAAAAAAATAATTTTTTACTGTCGCAAATTTTAATTGCGCCAGGGATTGCCTTTTCTATAGTAAACTTTTCAAAAAATAATTTTCTACTGTCGCAAATTTTAATTACGCCAGGGATTGCCTTTTCTATAGTAAATTTTTCAAAAAATAATTTTCTACTGTCGCAAATTTTAATTGCGCCAGGGATTGCCTTTTCTATAGTAAATTATTCAAAAAATAATTTTTTACTGTCGCAAATTTTAATTACGCCAGGGATTGCCTTTTCTATAGTAAATTATTCAAAAAATAATTTTTTACTGTCGCAAATTTTAATTGCGCCAGGGATTGCGATTTCTATAGTAAATTATTCAAAAAATAATTTTCTACTGTCGCAAATTTTAATTACGCCAGGGATTGCCTTTTCTATAGTAAATTATTCAAAAAATAATTTTTTACTGTCGCAAATTTTAAGTGCGCCAGGGATTGCCTTTTCTATAGCAAATTTTGCAAAAAATAATTTTTTACTGTCGCAAATTTTAATTACGCCAGGGATTGCCTTTTCTATAGTAAATTATTCAAAAAATAATTTTCTACTGTCGCAAATTTTAATTGCGCCAGGGATTGCCTTTGCTATAGTAAATTATTCAAAAAATAATTTTTTACTGTCGCAAATTTTAAATACGCCAGGGATTGCCTTTTCTATAGTAAATTTTGCAAAAAAATAATTTTTTACTGTCGCAAATTTCAAATCCGCCAGGGATTGCATCTTCTACAGTAAATTTTGCAAAAAATAATTTTTTACTGTCGCAAATTTTAATTGCGCCAGGGATTGCCTTTTCTATAGTAAACTTTGCAGAAAATAATTTTTTACTGTCGCAAATTTTAATTGCGCCAGGGATTGCCTTTTCTATAGTAAACCTTGCAAAAAATAATTTTTTATGTCGCAAATTTTAATTGCGCCAGGGATTGCCTTTTCTATAGTAAACTTTTCAAAAAATAATTTTCTACTGTCGCAAATTTTAATTACGCCAGGGATTGCCTTTTTTTTGTAAATTTCTCACAAAATAATTTTCAACTGTCGCAAATTTTAATTACGCCAGGGATTGCCTTTTCTATAGTAAATTATTCAAAAAATAATTTTATACTGTCGCAAATTTTAATTACGCCAGGAATTGCCTTTTCTATAGTAAATTATTCAAAAAATAATTTTCTACTGTCGCAAATTTTAATTACGCCAGGGATTGCCTTTTCTATAGTAAATTATTCAAAAAATAATTTTTTACTGTCGCAAATTTTAAGTGCGTCAGGGATTGCCTTTTCTATAGTAAATTATTCAAAAAATAATTTTTTACTGTCGCAAATTTTAATTACGCCAGGGATTGCCTTTTCTATAGTAAATTATTCAAAAAATAATTTTTTACTGTCGCAAATTTTAATTACGCCAGGGATTGCCTTTTCTATAGTAAATTATTCAAAAAATAATTTTATACTGTCGCAAATTTTAATTACGCCAGGGATTGCCTTTTCTATAGTAAATTATTCAAAAAATAATTTTATACTGTCGCAAATTTTAATTGCGCCAGGGATTGCCTTTTCTATAGTAAATTATTCAAAAAATAATTTTCTACTGTCGCAAATTTTAATTACGACAGGGATTGCCTTTTCTACAGTAAATTATTCAAAAAATAATTTTCTACTGTCGCAAATTTTAAATATCCCAGGGATTGCTTTTCTATAGTAAATTATTCAAAAAATAATTTTCTACTGTCGCAAATTTTAAATATCCCAGGGATTGCCTTTTCTATAGTAAATTATTCAAAAAATAATTTTCTACTGTCGCAAATTTTAATTACGCCAGGGATTGCCTTTTCTATAGTAAATTATTCAGAAAATAATTTTCTACTGTCGCAAATTTTAATTGCGCCAGGGATTGTATTTTCTATAGTAAATTATTCAAAAAATAATTTTCTACTGTCGCAAATTTTAATTACGCCAGGGATTGCCTTTTCTATAGTAAATTATTCAAAAAATAATTTTATACTGTCGCAAATTTTAAGTGCGCCAGGGATTGCCTTTTCTATAGTAAATTATTCAAAAAATAATTTTTTACTGTCGCAAATTTTAAATATCCCAGGGATTGCCTTTTCTATAGTAAATTATTCAAAAAATAATTTTCTACTGTCGCAAATTTTAATTACGCCAGGGATTGCCTGTTAGATATTTCAAAACTTAATTTTTTACTGTCGCAAATTTTAAATACGCCAGGGATTGCCTTTTCTATAGTAAATTATTCAAAAAATAATTTTTTACTGTCGCAAATTTTAAGTGCGCCAGGGATTGCCTTTTCTATAGCAAATTTTGCAAAAAATAATTTTTTACTGTCGCAAATTTTAATTACGCCAGGGATTGCCTTTTCTATAGTAAATTATTCAAAAAATAATTTTCTACTGTCGCAAATTTTAATTGCGCCAGGGATTGCCTTTTCTATAGTAAATTATTCAAAAAATAATTTTTTACTGTCGCAAATTTTAAATACGCCAGGGATTACCTTTTCTATAGTAAATTTTGCAAAAAAATAATTTTTTACTGTCGCAAATTTCAAATCCGCCAGGGATTGCCTCTTCTACAGTAAATTTTGCAAAAAATAATTTTTTACTGTCGCAAATTTTAATTGCGCCAGGGATTGCCTTTTCTATAGTAAACTTTGCAAAAAATAATTTTTTACTGTCGCAAATTTTAATTGCGCCAGGGATTGCCTTTTCTATAGTAAACCTTGCAAAAAATAATTTTTTATGTCGCAAATTTTAATTGCGCCAGGGATTGCCTTTTCTATAGTAAACTTTTCAAAAAATAATTTTCTACTGTCGCAAATTTTAATTACGCCAGGGATTGCCTTTTTTTTGTAAATTTCTCACAAAATAATTTTCAACTGTCGCAAATTTTAATTACGCCAGCGATTGCCTTTTCTATAGTAAATTATTCAAAAAATAATTTTATACTGTCGCAAATTTTAATTACGCCAGGGATTGCCTTTTCTATAGTAAATTATTCAAAAAATAATTTTCTACTGTCGCAAATTTTAATTACGCCAGGGATTGCCTTTTCTATAGTAAATTATTCAAAAAATAATTTTTTACTGTCGCAAATTTTAAGTGCGCCAGGGATTGCCTTTTCTATAGTAAATTATTCAAAAAATAATTTTTTACTGTCGCAAATTTTAATTACGACAGGGATTGCCTTTTCTACAGTAAGTTATTCAAAAAATAATTTTCTACTGTCGCAAATTTTAAATATCCCAGGGATTGCCTTTTCTATAGTAAATTATTCAAAAAATAATTTTCTACTGTCGCAAATTTTAAATATCCCAGGGATTGCATTTTCTATAGTAAATTATTCAAAAAATAATTTTCTACTGTCGCAAATTTTAATTACGCCACGGATTGCCTTTTCTATAGTAAATTATTCAAAAAATAATTTTCTACTGTCGCAAATTTTAATTGCGCCAGGGATTGTATTTTCTATAGTAAATTATTCAAAAAATAATTTTCTACTGTCGCAAATTTTAATTACGCGAGGGATTGCCTTTTCTATAGTAAATTATTCAAAAAATAATTTTCTACTGTCGCAAATTTTAATTACGCCAGGGATTGCCTTTTCTATAGTAAATTATTCAAAAAATAATTTTCTACTGTCGCAAATTTTAATTGCGCCAGGGATTGTATTTTCTATAGTAAATTATTCAAAAAATAATTTTCTACTGTCGCAAATTTTAATTACGCCAGGGATTGCCTTTTCTATAGTAAATTATTCAAAAAATAATTTTATACTGTCGCAAATTTTAAGTGCGCCAGGGATTGCCTTTTCTATAGTAAATTATTCAAAAAATAATTTTCTACTGTCGCAAATTTTAAATATCCCAGGGATTGCCTTTTCTATAGTAAATTATTCAAAAAATAATTTTCTACTGTCGCAAATTTTAATTACGCCAGGGATTGCCTTTTCTATAGTAAATTATTCAAAAAATAATTTTATACTGTCGCAAATTTTAATTGCGCCAGGGATTGTATTTTCTATAGTAAATTATTCAAAAAAAAATTTTATACTGTCGCAAATTTTAATTGCGCCAGGGATTGCCTTTTCTATAGTAAATTATTCAAAAAATAATTTTCTACTGTCGCAAATTTTAATTACGACAGGGATTGCCTTTTCTACAGTAAATTATTCAAAAAATAATTTTCTACTGTCGCAAATTTTAAATATCCCAGGGATTGCCTTTTCTATAGTAAATTATTCAAAAAATAATTTTCTACTGTCGCAAATTTTAAATATCCCAGGGATTGCCTTTTCTATAGTAAATTATTCAAAAAATAATTTTCTACTGTCGCAAATTTTAATTACGCCAGGGATTGCCTTTTCTATAGTAAATTATTCAAATAATAATTTTTTACTGTCGAAAATTTTAAGTGCGCCAGGGATTGCCTTTTCTATAGTAAATTATTCAAAAAATAATTTTCAGCTGTCGCAAATTTTAATTGCGCCAGGGATTGCCTTTTCTATAGTAAACTTTTCAAAAAATAATTTTCTACTGTCGCAAATTTTAATTACGCCAGGGATTGCCTTTTCTATAGTAAATTATTCAAAAAATAATTTTCTACTGTCGCAAATTTTAAGTGCGCCAGGGATTGCCTTTTCTATAGTAAATTATTCAAAAAATAATTTTCTACTGTCGCAAATTTTAATTGCGCCAGGGATTGCCTTTTCTATAGTAAATTATTCAAAAAATAATTTTCTACTGTCGCAAATTTTTATTGCGCCAGGGATTGCCTTTTCTACAGTAAATTTTTCAAAAAATAATTTTTTACTGTCGCAAATTTTAAGTGCGCCAGGGATTGCCTTTTCTATAGTAAATTATTCAAAAAATAATTTTATACTGTCGCAAATTTTAATTACGCCAGGGATTGCCTTTTCTATAGTAAATTATTCAAAAAATAATTTTTTACAGTCGCAAATTTTAAATATCCCGGGGATTGCTTTTTCTATAGTAAATTATTCAAAAAATAATTTTTTACTGTCGCAAATTTTAAATATCCCAGGGATTGCCTTTTCTATAGTAAATTATTAAAAAAATAATTTTCAACTGTCGCAAATTTTAATTGCGCCAGGGATTGCCTTTTCTATAGTAAATTATTCAAAAAATAATTTTCAACTGTCGCAAATTTTAATTACGCCAGGGATTGCCTTTTCTATAGTAAATTATTCAAAAAATAATTTTCTACTGTCGCAAATTTTAAGTGCGCCAGGGATTGCCTTTTCTATAGTAAATTATTCAAAAAATAATTTTTTACTGTCGCAAATTTTAAGTGCGTCAGGGATTGCCTTTTCTATAGTAAATTATTCAAAAAATAATTTTTTACTGTCGCAAATTTTAATTACGCCAGGGATTGCCTTTTCTATAGTAAATTATTCAAAAAATAATTTTTTACTGTCGCAAATTTTAATTACGCCAGGGATTGCCTTTTCTATAGTAAATTATTCAAAAAATAATTTTATACTGTCGCAAATTTTAATTACGCCAGGGATTGCCTTTTCTATAGTAAATTATTCAAAAAATAATTTTATACTGTCGCAAATTTTAATTGCGCCAGGGATTGCCTTTTCTATAGTAAATTATTCAAAAAATAATTTTCTACTGTAGCAAATTTTAATTACGACAGGGATTGCCTTTTCTACAGTAAATTATTCAAAAAATAATTTTCTACTGTCGCAAATTTTAAATATCCCAGGGATTGCTTTTCTATAGTAAATTATTCAAAAAATAATTTTCTACTGTCGCAAATTTTAAATATCCCAGGGATTGCCTTTTCTATAGTAAATTATTCAAAAAATAATTTTCTACTGTCGCAAATTTTAATTACGCCAGGGATTGCCTTTTCTATAGTAAATTATTCAGAAAATAATTTTCTACTGTCGCAAATTTTAATTGCGCCAGGGATTGTATTTTCTATAGTAAATTATTCAAAAAATAATTTTCTACTGTCGCAAATTTTAATTACGCCAGGGATTGCCTTTTCTATAGTAAATTATTCAAAAAATAATTTTATACTGTCGCAAATTTTAAGTGCGCCAGGGATTGCCTTTTCTATAGTAAATTATTCAAAAAATAATTTTTTACTGTCGCAAATTTTAAATATCCCAGGGATTGCCTTTTCTATAGTAAATTATTCAAAAAATAATTTTCTACTGTCGCAAATTTTAATTACGCCAGGGATTGCCTGTTAGATATTTCAAAACTTAATTTTTTACTGTCGCAAATTTTAAATACGCCAGGGATTGCCTTTTCTATAGTAAATTATTCAAAAAATAATTTTTTACTGTCGCAAATTTTAAGTGCGCCAGGGATTGCCTTTTCTATAGCAAATTTTGCAAAAAATAATTTTTTACTGTCGCAAATTTTAATTACGCCAGGGATTGCCTTTTCTATAGTAAATTATTCAAAAAATAATTTTCTACTGTCGCAAATTTTAATTGCGCCAGGGATTGCCTTTTCTATAGTAAATTATTCAAAAAATAATTTTTTACTGTCGCAAATTTTAAATACGCCAGGGATTACCTTTTCTATAGTAAATTTTGCAAAAAAATAATTTTTTACTGTCGCAAATTTCAAATCCGCCAGGGATTGCCTCTTCTACAGTAAATTTTGCAAAAAATAATTTTTTACTGTCGCAAATTTTAATTGCGCCAGGGATTGCCTTTTCTATAGTAAACTTTGCAAAAAATAATTTTTTACTGTCGCAAATTTTAATTGCGCCAGGGATTGCCTTTTCTATAGTAAACCTTGCAAAAAATAATTTTTTATGTCGCAAATTTTAATTGCGCCAGGGATTGCCTTTTCTATAGTAAACTTTTCAAAAAATAATTTTCTACTGTCGCAAATTTTAATTACGCCAGGGATTGCCTTTTTTTTGTAAATTTCTCACAAAATAATTTTCAACTGTCGCAAATTTTAATTACGCCAGCGATTGCCTTTTCTATAGTAAATTATTCAAAAAATAATTTTATACTGTCGCAAATTTTAATTACGCCAGGGATTGCCTTTTCTATAGTAAATTATTCAAAAAATAATTTTCTACTGTCGCAAATTTTAATTACGCCAGGGATTGCCTTTTCTATAGTAAATTATTCAAAAAATAATTTTTTACTGTCGCAAATTTTAAGTGCGCCAGGGATTGCCTTTTCTATAGTAAATTATTCAAAAAATAATTTTTTACTGTCGCAAATTTTAATTACGCCAGGGATTGCCTTTTCTATAGTAAATTATTCAAAAAATAATTTTTTACTGTCGCAAATTTTAATTACGCCAGGGATTGCCTTTTCTATAGTAAATTATTCAAAAAATAATTTTATACTGTCGCAAATTTTAATTACGCCAGGGATTGCCTTTTCTATAGTAAATTATTCAAAAAATAATTTTATACTGTCGCAAATTTTAATTGCGCCAGGGATTGCCTTTTCTATAGTAAATTATTCAAAAAATAATTTTCTACTGTCGCAAATTTTAATTACGACAGGGATTGCCTTTTCTACAGTAAGTTATTCAAAAAATAATTTTCTACTGTCGCAAATTTTAAATATCCCAGGGATTGCCTTTTCTATAGTAAATTATTCAAAAAATAATTTTCTACTGTCGCAAATTTTAAATATCCCAGGGATTGCATTTTCTATAGTAAATTATTCAAAAAATAATTTTCTACTGTCGCAAATTTTAATTACGCCACGGATTGCCTTTTCTATAGTAAATTATTCAAAAAATAATTTTCTACTGTCGCAAATTTTAATTGCGCCAGGGATTGTATTTTCTATAGTAAATTATTCAAAAAATAATTTTCTACTGTCGCAAATTTTAATTACGCGAGGGATTGCCTTTTCTATAGTAAATTATTCAAAAAATAATTTTCTACTGTCGCAAATTTTAATTACGCCAGGGATTGCCTTTTCTATAGTAAATTATTCAAAAAATAATTTTCTACTGTCGCAAATTTTAATTGCGCCAGGGATTGTATTTTCTATAGTAAATTATTCAAAAAATAATTTTCTACTGTCGCAAATTTTAATTACGCCAGGGATTGCCTTTTCTATAGTAAATTATTCAAAAAATAATTTTATACTGTCGCAAATTTTAAGTGCGCCAGGGATTGCCTTTTCTATAGTAAATTATTCAAAAAATAATTTTCTACTGTCGCAAATTTTAAATATCCCAGGGATTGCCTTTTCTATAGTAAATTATTCAAAAAATAATTTTCTACTGTCGCAAATTTTAATTACGCCAGGGATTGCCTTTTCTATAGTAAATTATTCAAAAAATAATTTTATACTGTCGCAAATTTTAATTGCGCCAGGGATTGTATTTTCTATAGTAAATTATTCAAAAAAAAATTTTATACTGTCGCAAATTTTAATTGCGCCAGGGATTGCCTTTTCTATAGTAAATTATTCAAAAAATAATTTTCTACTGTCGCAAATTTTAATTACGACAGGGATTGCCTTTTCTACAGTAAATTATTCAAAAAATAATTTTCTACTGTCGCAAATTTTAAATATCCCAGGGATTGCCTTTTCTATAGTAAATTATTCAAAAAATAATTTTCTACTGTCGCAAATTTTAAATATCCCAGGGATTGCCTTTTCTATAGTAAATTATTCAAAAAATAATTTTCTACTGTCGCAAATTTTAATTACGCCAGGGATTGCCTTTTCTATAGTAAATTATTCAAATAATAATTTTTTACTGTCGAAAATTTTAAGTGCGCCAGGGATTGCCGTTTCTATAGTAAATTATTCAAAAAATAATTTTCAGCTGTCGCAAATTTTAATTGCGCCAGGGATTGCCTTTTCTATAGTAAACTTTTCAAAAAATAATTTTCTACTGTCGCAAATTTTAATTACGCCAGGGATTGCCTTTTCTATAGTAAATTATTCAAAAAATAATTTTCTACTGTCGCAAATTTTAAGTGCGCCAGGGATTGCCTTTTCTATAGTAAATTATTCAAAAAATAATTTTCTACTGTCGCAAATTTTAATTGCGCCAGGGATTGCCTTTTCTATAGTAAATTATTCAAAAAATAATTTTCTACTGTCGCAAATTTTTATTGCGCCAGGGATTGCCTTTTCTACAGTAAATTTTTCAAAAAATAATTTTTTACTGTCGCAAATTTTAAGTGCGCCAGGGATTGCCTTTTCTATAGTAAATTATTCAAAAAATAATTTTATACTGTCGCAAATTTTAATTACGCCAGGGATTGCCTTTTCTATAGTAAATTATTCAAAAAATAATTTTTTACAGTCGCAAATTTTAAATATCCCGGGGATTGCTTTTTCTATAGTAAATTATTCAAAAAATAATTTTTTACTGTCGCAAATTTTAACTATCCCAGGGATTGCCTTTTCTATAGTAAATTATTAAAAAAATAATTTTCAACTGTCGCAAATTTTAATTGCGCCAGGGATTGCCTTTTCTATAGTAAATTTCTCACAAAATAATTTTCAACTGTCGCAAATTTTAATTACGCCAGGGATTGCCTTTTCTATAGTAAATTATTCAAAAAATAATTTTCTACTGTCGCAAATTTTAAGTGCGCCAGGGATTGCCTTTTATATAGTAAATTATTCAAAAAATAATTTTCAACTGTCGCAAATTTTAATTGCGCCAGGGATTGCCTTTTATATAGTAAATTATTCAAAAAATAATTTTCTACTGTCGCAAATTTTAATTGCGCCAGGGATTGCCTTTTCTACAGTAAATTATTCAAAAAATAATTTTCAACTGTCGCAAATTTTAATTACGCCAGGGATTGCCTTTTTTATAGTAAATTATTCAAAAAATAATTTTTTACTGTCGCAAATTTTAAATACGCCAGGGATTGCCTTTTCTATAGTAAATTATTCAAAAAATAATTTTCTACTGTCGCAAATTTTAATTACGCCAGGGTTTGCCTTTTCTATAGTAAATTATTCAAAAAATAATTTTCAACTGTCGCAAATTTTAATTGCGCCAGGGATTGCCTTTTCTATAGTAAATTATTCAAAAAATAATTTTCTACTGTCGCCAATTTTAATTACGCCAGGGATTGCCTTTTCTACAGTAAATTTTTCAAAAATTAATTTTTTACTGTCGCAAATTTTAAATACGCCAGGGATTGCCTTTTCTACAGTAAATTTTTCAAAAATTAATTTTTTACTGTCGCAAATTTTAAATACGCCAGGGATTGCCTTTTCTATTGTAAATTATTCAAAAAATAATTTTTTACTGTCGAAAATTTTAAGTGCGCCAGGGATTGCCTTTTATATAGTAAATTATTCAAAAAATAAATTTTTACTATCGCAAATTTTAATTACGCCAGGGATTGCCTTTTCTATAGTAAATTATTCAAAAAATAATTTTTTACTGTCGCAAATTTTAATTACGCCAGGGATTGCCTTTTCTATAGTAAATTATTCAAAAAATAATTTTATACTGTCGCAAATTTTAATTACGCCAGGGATTGCCTTTTCTATAGTAAATTATTCAAAAAATAATTTTATACTGTCGCAAATTTTAATTGCGCCAGGGATTGCCTTTTCTATAGTAAATTATTCAAAAAATAATTTTCTACTGTCGCAAATTTTAATTACGACAGGGATTGCCTTTTCTACAGTAAATTATTCAAAAAATAATTTTCTACATTCCGCAAATTTTAAATATCCCAGGGATTGCCTTTTCTATAGTAAATTATTCAAAAAATAATTTTCTACTGTCGCAAATTTTAAATATCCCAGGGATTGCCTTTTCTATAGTAAATTATTCAAAAAATAATTTTCTACTGTCGCAAATTTTAATTACGCCACGGATTGCCTTTTCTATAGTAAATTATTCAAAAAATAATTTTCTACTGTCGCAAATTTTAATTGCGCCAGGGATTGTATTTTCTATAGTAAATTATTCAAAAATTAATTTTCTACTGTCGGAAATTTTAATTACGCCAGGGATTGCCTTTTCTATAGTAAATTATTCAAAAAATAATTTTCTACTGTCGCAAATTTTAATTACGCCAGGGATTGCCTTTTCTATAGTAAATTATTCAAAAAATAATTTTCTACTGTCGCAAATTTTAATTGCGCCAGGGATTGTATTTTCTATAGTAAATTATTCAAAAAATAATTTTCTACTGTCGCAAATTTTAATTACGCCAGGGATTGACTTTTCTATAGTAAATTATTCAAAAAATAATTTTATACTGTCGCAAATTTTAAGTGCGCCAGGGATTGCCTTTTCTATAGTAAATTATTCAAAAAATAATTTTCTACTGTCGCAAATTTTAAATATCCCAGGGATTGCCTTTTCTATAGTAAATTATTCAAAAAATAATTTTCTACTGTCGCAAATTTTAATTACGCCAGGGATTGCCTTTTCTATAGTAAATTATTCAAAAAATAATTTTCTACTGTCGCAAATTTTAATTGCGCCAGGGATTGTATTTTCTATAGTAAATTATTCAAAAAATAATTTTATACTGTCGCAAATTTTAATTGCGCCAGGGATTGCCTTTTCTATAGTAAATTATTCAAAAAATAATTTTCTACTGTCGCAAATTTTAATTACGACAGGGATTGCCTTTTCTACAGTAAATTATTCAAAAAATAATTTTCTACTGTCGCAAATTTTAAATATCCCAGGGATTGCCTTTTCTATAGTAAATTATTCAAAAAATAATTTTCTACTGTCGCAAATTTTAAATATCCCAGGGATTGCCTTTTCTATAGTAAATTATTCAAAAAATAATTTTCTACTGTCGCAAATTTTAATTACGCCAGGGATTGCCTTTTCTATAGTAAATTATTCAAATAATAATTTTTTACTGTCGAAAATTTTAAGTGCGCCAGGGATTGCCTTTTCTATAGTAAATTATTCAAAAAATAATTTTCAGCTGTCGCAAATTTTAATTGCGCCAGGGATTGCCTTTTCTATAGTAAACTTTTCAAAAAATAATTTTCTACTGTCGCAAATTTTAATTACGCCAGGGATTGCCTTTTCTATAGTAAATTATTCAAAAAATAATTTTCTACTGTCGCAAATTTTAAGTGCGCCAGGGATTGCCTTTTCTATAGTAAATTATTCAAAAAATAATTTTCTACTGTCGCAAATTTTAATTGCGCCAGGGATTGCCTTTTCTATAGTAAATTATTCAAAAAATAATTTTCTACTGTCGCAAATTTTTATTGCGCCAGGGATTGCCTTTTCTACAGTAAATTTTTCAAAAAATTATTTTTTACTGTCGCAAATTTTAAGTGCGCCAGGGATTGCCTTTTCTATAGTAAATTATTCAAAAAATAATTTTATATTGTCGCAAATTTTAATTACGCCAGGGATTGCCTTTTCTATAGTAAATTATTCAAAAAATAATTTTTTACAGTCGCAAATTTTAAATATCCCGGGGATTGCTTTTTCTATAGTAAATTATTCAAAAAATAATTTTTTACTGTCGCAAATTTTAAATATCCCAGGGATTGCCTTTTCTATAGTAAATCATTCAAAAAATAATTTTCAACTGTCGCAAATTTTAATTGCGCCAGGGATTGCCTTTTATATAGTAAATTATTCAAAAAATAATTTTCTACTGTCGCAAATTTTAATTACGCCAGGGATTGCCTTTTCTATAGTAAACTTTTCAAAAAATAATTTTCTACTGTCGCAAATTTTAAGTGCGCCAGGGATTGCCTTTTCTATAGTAAATTTTGCAAAAAATAATTTTTTACTGTCGCAAATTTTAATTACGCCAGGGATTGCCTTTTCTATAGTAAACTTTTCAAAAAATAATTTTTTACTGTCGCAAATTTTAAGTGCGGCAGGGATTGCTTTTTCTATAGTAAATTTTGCAAAAAATAATTTTTTACTGTCGCAAATTTTTATTGCGCCAGGGATTGCCTTTTCTATAGTAAATTTTGCAAAAAATAATTTTTTACTGTCGCAAATTTTAATTGCGCCAGGGATTGCCTTTTCTATAGTAAATTATTCAAAAAATAATTTTCTACTGTCGCAAATTTTAATTACGCCAGGAATTGCCTTTTCTATAGTAAATTATTCAAAAAATAATTTTTTACTGTCGCAAATTTTAAATACCCCAGGGATTGCCTTTTCTATAGTAAATTTCTCACAAAATAATTTTCAACTGTCGCAAATTTTAATTACGCCAGGGATTGCCTTTTCTATAGTAAATTATTCAAAAAATAATTTTCTACTGTCGCAAATTTTAAGTGCGCCAGGGATTGCCTTTTATATAGTAAATTATTCAAAAAATAATTTTCAACTGTCGCAAATTTTAATTGCGCCAGGGATTGGCTTTTATATAGTAAATTATTCAAAAAATAATTTTCTACTGTCGCAAATTTTAATTGCGCCAGGGATTGCCTTTTCTACAGTAAATTATTCAAAAAATAATTTTCAACTGTCGCAAATTTTAATTGCGCCAGGGATTGCCTTTTCTATAGTAAATTATTCAAAAAATAATTTTATACTGTCGCAAATTTTAATTGCGCCAGGGATTGCCTTTTCTATTCAAAAAATAATTTTTTACTGTCGCAAATTTTAAGTGCGCGAGGGATTGCCTTTTCTATAGTAATTTATTCAAAAAATAATTTTCTACTGTCGCAAATTTTAATTGCGCCAGGGATTGCCTTTTCTATAGTAAATTATTCAAAAAATAATTTTATACTGTCCCAAATTTTAATTGCGCCAGGGATTGCCTTTTCTATAGTAAATTATTCAAAAAATAATTTTCAACTGTCGCAAATTTTAATTGCGCCAGGGATTGCCATTTATATAGTAAATTATTCAAAAAATAATTTTCTACTGTCGCAAATTTTAATTGCGCCAGGGATTGCCTTTTCTACAGTAAATTATTCAAAAAATAATTTTATACTGTCGCAAATTTTAATTACGCCAGGGATTGCCTTTTCTACAGTAAATTTTTCAAAAATTAATTTTTTACTGTCGCAAATTTTAAATACGCCAGGGATTGCCTTTTCTACAGTAAATTTTTCAAAAATTAATTTTTTTCTGACGCAAAATTTAAATACGCCAGGGATTGCCTTTTCTATAGTAAATTATTCAAAAAATAATTTTTTACTGTCGAAAATTTTAAGTGCGCCAGGGATTGCCTTTTATATAGTAAATTATTCAAAAAATAATTTTTTACTATCGCAAATTTTAAGTGCGCCAGGGATTGCCGTTTCTGTAGTAAACTTTTCAAAAAATAGTTTTCTACTGTCGCAAATTTTAATTGCGCCAGGGATTGCCTTTTCTATAGTAAATTATTCAAAAAATAATTTTCTACTGTCGCAAATTTTAAGTGCGCCAGGTATTGCCTTTTCTATAGTAAATTATTCAAAAAATAATTTTTTACTGTCGCAAATTTTAAGTGCGCGAGGGATTGCCTTTTCTATAGTAAATTATTCAAAAAATAATTTTCTACTGTCGCAAATTTTAATTGCGCCAGGGATTGCCTTTTCTATAGTAAATTATTCAAAAAATAATTTTATACTGTCGCAAATTTTAATTGCGCCAGGGATTGCCTTTTCTATAGTAAATTATTCAAAAAATAATTTTCAACTGTCGCAAATTTTAATTGCGCCAGGGATTGCCTTTTATATAGTAAATTATTCAAAAAATAATTTTCTACTGTCGCAAATTTTAATTGCGCCAGGGATTGCCTTTTCTACAGTAAATTATTCAAAAAATAATTTTATACTGTCGCAAATTTTAATTGCGCCAGGGATTGCCTTTTCTATAGTAAATTATTCAAAAAATAATTTTCTACTGTCGCAAATTTTAATTACGCCAGGGATTGCCTTTTCTACAGTAAATTTTTCAAAAATTAATTTTTTACTGTCGCAAATTTTAAATACGCCAGGGATTGCCTTTTCTATAGTAAATTATTCAAAAAATAATTTTTTACTGTCGAAAATTTTAAGTGCGCCAGGGATTGCCTTTTCTATAGTAAATTATTCAAAAAATAATTTTCAACTGTCGCAAATTTTAATTGCGCCAGGGATTGCCTTTTCTATAGTAAATTATTCAAAAAATAATTTTCTACTGTCGCAAATTTTAATTGCGCCAGGGATTGCCTTTTCTATAGTAAGTTATACAAAAAATAATTTTTTACTGTCGCAAATTTTAAATATCCCAGGGATTACCTTTTCTATAGTAAATTATTCAAAAATTAATTTTTTACTGTCGCAAATTTTAAGTGCGCCAGGGATTGCCTTTTCTATAGTAAGTTATTCAAAAAATAATTTTCTACTGTCGCAAATTTTAAGTGCGCCAGGGATTGCCTTTTCTATAGTAAATTATTCAAAAAATAATTTTTTACTGTCGCAAATTTTAAGTGCGCCAGGGATTGCCTTTTCTATAGTAAATTTTGCAAAAAATAATTTTTTACTGTCGCAAATTTTAATTGCGCCAGGGATTGCCTTTTCTACAGTAAATTATTCAAAAAATAATTTTCTACTGTCGCAAATTTTAATTACGCCAGGGATTACCTTTTCTATAGTAAATTATTCAAAAAATAATTTTCTACTGTCGCAAATTTCAAATCCGCCAGGGATTGCCTTTTCTATAGTAAATTATTCAAAAATTAATTTTTTACTGTCGCAAATTTTAATTACGCCAGGGATTGCCTTTTCTATAGTAAATTATTCAAAAAATAATTTTCTACTCTCGCAAATTTTAAGTGCGCCAGGGATTGCCTTTTCTACAGTAAATTATTCAAAAACTAATTTTATACTGTCGCAAATTTTAATTGCGCCAGGGATTGCCTTTTCTATAGTAAATTATTCAAAAAATAATTTTCTACTGTCGCAAATTTTAATTACGCCAGGGATTGCCTTTTCTACAGTAAATTTTCAAAAAATAATTTTCAACTGTCGCAAATTTTAATTGCGCCAGGGATTGCCTTTTCTATAGTGAATTATTCAAAAAATAATTTTTTACTGTCGCAAATTTTAATTGCGCCAGGTATTGCCTTTTCTACAGTAAATTATTCAAAAAATAATTTTCTACTTTCGCAAATTTTAATTGCGCCAGGGATTGCCTTTTCTATAGTAAATTATTCAAAAAATAATTTTTTACTGTCGCAAATTTTAATTACGCCAGGGATTGCCTTTTCTATAGTAAATTATTCAAAAAATAATTTTCTACTGTCGCAAATTTTAAGTGCGCCAGGGATTGCCTTTTATATAGTAAATTATTCAAAAAATAATTTTCTACTGTCGCAAATTTTAATTGCGCCAGGGATTGCCTTTTCTACAGTAAATTATTCAAAAAATAATTTTATACTGTCGCAAATTTTAATTGCGCCAGGGATTGCCTTTTCTATAGTAAATTATTCAAAAAATAATTTTCTACTGTCGCAAATTTTAATTACGCCAGGGATTGCCTTTTCTACAGTAAACTTTCAAAAATTCATTTTTTACTGTCGCAAATTTTAATTGCGCCAGGGATTGCCTTTTCTATAGTAAATTATTCAAAAAATAATTTTCAACTGTCGCAAATTTTAATTGCGCCAGGGATTGCCTTTTCTACAGTAAATTTTCAAAAAATAATTTTCAACTGTCGCAAATTTTAATTGCGCCAGGGATTGCCTTTTCTATAGTGAATTATTCAAAAAATAATTTTTTACTGTCGCAAATTTTAATTGCGCCAGGTATTGCCTTTTCTATAGTCAATTATTCAAAAAAAAAATTTCTACTGTCGCAAATTTTACGTGCGCCAGGGATTGCCTTTTCTATAGCAAATTATTCAAAAAATAATTTTTTACTGTCGCAAATTTTAAGTGCGCCAGGGATTGCCTTTTCTATAGTAAATTTTGCAAAAAATAATTTTTTACTGTCGCAAATTTTAATTGCGCCAGGGATTGCCTTTTCTACAGTAAATTATTCAAAAAATAATTTTCTACTGTCGCAAGTTTTAACTGCGCCAGGGATTGCCTTTTCTATAGTAAATTATTCAAAAAATAATTTTCTACTGTCGCAAATTTTAATTACGCCAGGGATTGCCTTTTCTACAGTAAATTATTCAAAAAATAATTTTCTACTCTCGCAAATTTTAATTGCGCCAGGGATTGCCTTTTTTATAGTAAATTATTCAAAAAATAATTTTCTACTGTCGCAAATTTTAATTACGCCAGGGATTGCCTTTTCTATAGTAAATTATTCAAAAAATAATTTTCAACTGTCGCAAATTTTAATTACGCCAGGGATTGCCTTTTCTATAGCAAATTATTCAAAAAATAATTTTTTACTGTCGCAAATTTTAAGTGCGCCAGGGATTGCCTTTTCTATAGTAAATTATCCAAAAAATAATTTTCTACTGTCGCAAATTTTAAGTGCGCCAGGGATTGCCTTTTCTATAGCAAATTATTCAAAAAATAATTTTCAACTGTCGCAAATTTTAATTACGCCAGGGATTGCCTTTTCTATAGTAAATTATTCAAAAAATAATTTTTTACTGTCGCAAATTTTAAGTGCGCCAGGGATTGCCTTTTCTATAGTAAATTATCCAAAAAATAATTTTCTACTGTCGCAAATTTTAATTACGCCAGGGATTGCCTTTTCTACAGTAAATTTTTCAAAAAATAATTTTCAACTGTCGCAAATTTTAATTGCGCCAGGGATTGCCTTTTCTATAGTAAATTTTTCAAAAAATAATTTTCAACTGTCGCAAATTTTAATTACGCCAGGGATTGCCTTTTATATTGTAAATTATTCAAAAAATAATTTTTTACTGTGGCCAATTTTAAGTGCGCCAGGGATTGCCTTTTCTATAGTAAATTATTCAAAAAATAATTTTATACTGTCGCAAATTTTAA
This sequence comes from Dioctria linearis, assembly GCA_963930735.1. Classification (NCBI taxonomy): domain Eukaryota; kingdom Metazoa; phylum Arthropoda; class Insecta; order Diptera; family Asilidae; genus Dioctria; species Dioctria linearis. The sequence continues at coordinate 98,334 of CAWVNZ010000929.1, read as the reverse complement.
TTGCGCCAGGGATTGCCTTTTCTATAGTAAATTATTCAAAAAATAATTTTCAACTGTCGCAAATTTTAATTACGCCAGGGATTTCCTTTTCTATAGTAAATTATTCAAAAAATAATTTTTTACTGTCGCAAATGTTAAGTGCGCCAGGGATTGCCTTTTCTATAGTAAGATATCCAAAAAATAATTTTCTACTGTCGCAAATTTTAAGTGCGCCAGGGATTGCCTTTTCTATAGTAAATTATTCAAAAAATAATTTTTTACTGTCGCAAATTTTAATTGCGCCAGGGATTGCCTTTTCTATAGTAAATTATTCAAAAAATAATTTTTTACTGTCGCAAATTTTAATTGCGCCAGGGATTGCCTTTTCTATAGTAAATTATTCAAAAAATAATTTTCAACTGTCGCAAATTTTAATTACGCCAGGGATTGCCTTTTCTATAGTAAGTTACTCAAAAAATAATTTTTTACTGTGGCAAATTTTAAGTGCGCCAGGGATTGCCTTTTCTATAGTAAATTATTCAAAAAATAATTTTCTACTGTCGCAAATTTTAAGTGCGCCAGGGATTGCCTTTTCTATAGTAAATTACTCAAAAAATAATTTTTTACTATCGCAAGTTTTAATTACTCCAGGGATTGCCTTTTCTATAGTAAATTATTCAAAAAATAATTTTCTACTGTCGCAAATTTTAAATACGCCAGGGATTGCCTTTTCTATAGTAAATTTTTCAAAAAATAATTTTTTACTGTCGCAAATTTTAAGTGCGCCAGGGATTGCCTTTTATATAGTAAATTATTCAAAAAATAATTTTTTACTGTCGCAAATTTTAATTGCGCCAGGGATTGCCTTTTCTATAGTAAATTTTTCAAAAAATAATTTTTTACTGTCGCAAATTTTAATTACGCCACGGATTGCCTTTTCTATAGTAAATTATTCAAAAAATAATTTTTTACTATCGCAAGTTTTAATTACGCCAGGGATTGCCTTTTCTATAGTAAATTATTCAAAAAATAATTTTATACTGTCGCAAATTTTAATTGCGCCAGGGATTGCCTTTTCTATAGTAAATTATTCAAAAAATAATTTTCTACTGTCACAAATTTTAATTACGCCAGGGATTGCCTTTTCTATAGTAAATTATTCAAAAAATAATTTTCAACTGTCGCAAATTTTAATTGCGCCAGGGATTGCCTTTTCTATAGTAAATTATTCAAAAATTAATTTTCTACTGTCGCAAATTTTAATTGCGCCAGGGATTGCCTTTTCTATAGTAAATTATTCAAAAATTAATTTTTTACTGTCGCAAATTTTAATTACGCCAGGGATTGCCTTTTCTATAGTAAATTATTCAAACAATAATTTTCAACTGTCGCAAATTTTAATTGCGCCAGGGATTGCCTTTTCTATAGTAAATTATTCAAAAAATAATTTTTTACTGTCGCAAATTTTAAATACGCCAGGGATTGCCTTTTCTATAGTAAATTATTCAAAAAATAATTTTCTACTGTCGCAAATTTTAATTACGCCAGGGATTGCCTTTTCTATAGTAAATTATTCAAAAAATAATTTTCAACTGTCGCAAATTTTAATTGCGCCAGGGACTGCCTTTTCTATAGTAAATTATTCAAAAAATAATTTTCTACTGTCGCAAATTTTAATTGCGCCAAGGATTGCCTTTTCTATAGTAAATTTTTCAAAAAATAATTTTTTACTGTCGCAAATTTTAATTACGCCAGGGATTGCCTTTTCTATAGTAAATTTCTCACAAAATAATTTTCAACTGTCGCAAATTTTAATAACGCCAGGGATTGCCTTTTCTATAGTAAATTATTCAAAAAATAATTTTTTAATGTCGCAAATTTTAAATACGCCAGGGATTGCCTTTTCTATAGTAAATTATTCAAAAAATAATTTTCTACTGTCGCAAATTTTAATTACGCCAGGGATTGCCTTTTCTGTAGTAAATTATTCAAAAAATAATTTTCAACTGTCGCAAATTTTAATTACGCCAGGGATTGCCTTTTCTATAGTAAATTATTCAAAAAATAATTTTTTACTGTCGCAAATTTTAATTGCGCCAGGGCTTGCCTTTTCTATAGTAAATTATTCAAAAAATAATTTTTTACTGTCGCAAATTTTAATTGCGCCAGGGATTGCCTTTTCTATAGTAAATTATTCAAAAAATAATTTTCTACTGTCGCAAATTTTAATTGCGCCAGGGATTGCCTTTTCTATAGTAAATTATTCAAAAAATAATTTTCAACTGTCGCAAATTTTAAATACGCCAGGGATTGCCTTTTCTATAGTAAATTATTCAAAAAATAATTTTCTACTGTCGCAAATTTTAATTACGCCAGGGATTGCCTTTTCTATAGTAAATTATTCAAAAAATAATTTTCAACTGTCGCAAATTTTAATTACGCCAGGGATTGCCTTTTCTATAGTAAATTATTCAAAAAATAATTTTTTACTGTCGCAAATTTTAATTGCGCCAGAGATTGCCTTTTCTATAGTAAATTATTCAAAAAATAATTTTCAACTGTCGCAAATTTTAATTGCGCCAGGGATTACCTCTTCTATAGTAAACTTTTCAAAAAATAAATTTCTACTGTCGCAAATTTTAATTACGCCAGGGATTGCCTTTTCTATAGTAAATTATTCAAAAAATAATTTTTTACTGTCACAAATTTTAATTGCGCCAGGGCTTGCCTTTTCTATAGTAAATTATTCAAAAAATAATTTTTTACTGTCGCAAATTTTAATTGCTCCAGGGATTGCCTTTTCTATAGTAAATTATTCAAAAAATAATTTTCTACTGTCGCAAATTTTAATTGCGCCAGGGATTGCCTTTTCTATAGTAAATTATTCAAAAAATAATTTTTTACTATCGCAAGTTTTAATTACGCCAGGGATTGCCTTTTCTATAGTAAATTATTCAAAAAATAATTTTATACTGTCGCAAATTTTAATTGCGCCAGGGATTGCCTTTTCTATAGTAAATTATTCAAAAAATAATTTTCAGCTGTCGCAAATTTTAATTGCGTCGGGGATTGCCTTTTCTATAGTAAACTTTTCAAAAAATAATTTTCTACTGTCGCAAATTTTAATTGCGCCAGGGATTGCCTTTTCTATAGTAAATTATTCAAAAAATAATTTTCTACTGTCGCAAATTTTAATTGCGCCAAGGATTGCCTTTTCTATAGTAAATTTTTCAAAAAATAATTTTTTACTGTCGCAAATTTTAATTACGCCAGGGATTGCCTTTTCTATAGTAAATTTCTCACAAAATAATTTTCAACTGTCGCAAATTTTAATAACGCCAGGGATTGCCTTTTCTATAGTAAATTATTCAAAAAATAATTTTTTAATGTCGCAAATTTTAAATACGCCAGGGATTGCCTTTTCTATAGTAAATTATTCAAAAAATAATTTTCTACTGTCGCAAATTTTAATTACGCCAGGGATTGCCTTTTCTGTAGTAAATTATTCAAAAAATAATTTTCAGCTGTCGCAAATTTTAATTACGCCAGGGATTGCCTTTTCTATAGTAAATTATTCAAAAAATAATTTTTTACTGTCGCAAATTTTAATTGCGCCAGGGCTTGCCCTTTCTATAGTAAATTATTCAAAAAATAATTTTTTACTGTCGCAAATTTTAATTGCGCCAGGGATTGCCTTTTCTATAGTAAATTATTCAAAAAATAATTTTCTACTGTCGCAAATTTTAATTGCGCCAGGGATTGCCTTTTCTATAGTAAATTATTCAAAAAATAATTTTCAACTGTCGCAAATTTTAAATACGCCAGGGATTGCCTTTTCTATAGTAAATTATTCAAAAAATAATTTTCTACTGTCGCAAATTTTAATTACGCCAGGGATTGCCTTTTCTATAGTAAATTATTCAAAAAATAATTTTCAACTGTCGCAAATTTTAATTACGCCAGGGATTGCCTTTTCTATAGTAAATTATTCAAAAAATAATTTTTTACTGTCGCAAATTTTAATTGCGCCAGAGATTGCCTTTTCTATAGTAAATTATTCAAAAAATAATTTTCAACTGTCGCAAATTTTAATTGCGCCAGGGATTACCTCTTCTATAGTAAACTTTTCAAAAAATAAATTTCTACTGTCGCAAATTTTAATTACGCCAGGGATTGCCTTTTCTATAGTAAATTATTCAAAAAATAATTTTTTACTGTCGCAAATTTTAATTGCGCCAGGGCTTGCCTTTTCTATAGTAAATTATTCAAAAAATAATTTTTTACTGTCGCAAATTTTAATTGCTCCAGGGATTGCCTTTTCTATAGTAAATTATTCAAAAAATAATTTTCTACTGTCGCAAATTTTAATTGCGCCAGGGATTGCCTTTTCTATAGTAAATTATTCAAAAAATAATTTTCTACTGTCGCAAATTTTAATTGCGCCAGGGATTGCCTTTTCTATAGTAAATTATTCAAAAAATAATTTTCAACTGTCGCAAATTTTAAATACGCCAGGGATTGCCTTTTCTATAGTAAATTATTCAAAAACTAATTTTCTACTGTCGCAGATTTTAATTACGCCAGGGATTGCCTTTTCTATAGTAAATTATTCAAAAAATAGTTTTCAATTGTCGCAAATTTTAATTACGCCAGGGATTGCCTTTTCTATAGTAAATTATTCAAAAAATAATTTTTTACTGTCGCAAATTTTAATTGCGCCAGGGATTGCCTTTTCTATAGTAAATTATTCAAAAAATAATTTTCTACTGTCGCAAATTTTAAATATCCCAGGGATTGCCTTTTCTATAGTAAATTATTAAAAAAATAATTTTATACTGTCGCAAATTTTAAATACGCCAGGGATTGCCTTTTCTATAGTAAATTATTCAAAAAATAATTTTCTACTGTCGCAAATTTTAATTACGCCAGGGATTGCCTTTTCTCTAGTAAATTATTCAAAAAATAATTTTCAACTGTCGCAAATTTTAATTGCGCCAGGGATTGCCTTTTCTATAGTAAATTATTCAAAAAATAATTTTCTACTGTCGCAAATTTTAACTGCGCCAGGGATTGCCTTTTCTATAGTAAATTATTCAAAAATTAATTTTTTAATGTCGCAAATTTTAATTACGCCAGGGATTGCCTTTTCTATAGTAAACTTTTCAAAAAATAATTTTCTACTGTCGCAAATTTTAATTACGCCAGGGATTGCCTTTTCTATAGTAAATTATTCAAAAAATAATTTTTTACTGTCGCAAATTTTAATTGCGCCAGGGATTGCCTTTTCTATAGTAAATTATTCAAAAAATAATTTTTTACTGTCGCAAATTTTAATTGCGCCAGGGATTGCCTTTTCTATAGTAAATTTTTCAAAAAATAATTTTTTACTGTCGCAAATTTTAAATATCCCAGGGATTGCCTTTTCTATAGTAAATTTCTCACAAAATAATTTTCAACTGTCGCAAATTTTAATTACGCCAGGGATTGCCTTTTCTATAGTAAATTATTCAAAAAATAATTTTTTAATGTCGCAAATTTTAAATATCCCAGGGATTGCCTTTTCTATAGTAAATTTCTCACAAAATAATTTTCAACTGTCGCAAATTTTAATTACGCCAGGGATTGCCTTTTCTATAGTAAATTATTCAAAAAATAATTTTTTATTGTCGCAAATTTTAAATACGCCAGGGATTGCCTTTTCTATAGTAAATTTCTCACAAAATAATTTTCAACTGTCGCAAATTTTAATTACGCCAGGGATTGCCTTTTCTATAGTAAATTATTCAAAAAATAATTTTATACTGTCGCAAATTTTAATTACGCCAGGGATTGCCTTTTCTATAGTAAATTATTCAAAAAATAATTTTTTATTGTCGCAAATTTTAAATACGCCAGGGATTGCCTTTTCTATAGTAAATTATTCAAAAAATAATTTTCTACTGTCGCAAATTTTAATTACGCCAGGGATTGCCTTTTCTATAGTAAACTTTTCAAAAAATAATTTTCTACTGTCGCAAATTTTAATTACGCCAGGGATTGCCTTTTCTATAGAAAATTATTCAAAAAATAATTTTCAACTGTCGCAAATTTTAAGTGCGCCAGGGATTGCCTTTTCTATAGTAAATTATTCAAAAATAATTTTCTACTGTCGCAAATTTTAATTGCGCCAGGGATTGCCTTTTCTATAGTAAATTATTCAAAAAATAATTTTCTACTGTCGCAAATTTTTATTGCGCCAGGGATTGCCTTTTCTACAGTAAATTTTTCAAAAAATAATTTTTTACTGTCGCAAATTTTAAGTGCGCCAGGGATTGCCTTTTCTATAGCAAATTATTCAAAAAATAATTTTATACTGTCGCAAATTTTAATTACGCCAGGGATTGCCTTTTCTATAGTAAATTATTCAAAAAATAATTTTTTACAGTCGCAAATTTTAAATATCCCGGGGATTGCTTTTCTATAGTAAATTATTCAAAAAATAATTTTTTACTGTCGCAAATTTTAAATATCCCAGGGATTGCCTTTTCTATAGTAAATTATTCAAAAAATAATTTTCAACTGTCGCAAATTTTAATTGCGCCAGGGATTGCCTTTTATATAGTAAATTATTCAAAAAATAATTTTCTACTGTCGCAAATTTTAATTACGCCAGGGATTGCCTTTTCTATAGTAAACTTTTCAAAAAATAATTTTCTACTGTCGCAAATTTTAAGTGCGCCAGGGATTGCCTTTTCTATAGTAAATTTTGCAAAAAATAATTTTTTACTGTCGCAAATTTTAATTACGCCAGGGATTGCCTTTTCTATAGTAAACTTTTCAAAAAATAATTTTTTACTGTCGCAAATTTTAAGTGCGGCAGGGATTGCTTTTTCTATAGTAAATTTTGCAAAAAATAATTTTTTACTGTCGCAAATTTTAATTGCGCCAGGGATTGCCTTTTCTATAGTAAATTTTGCAAAAAATAATTTTTTACTGTCGCAAATTTTAATTGCGCCAGGGATTGCCCTTTCTATAGTAAATTATTCAAAAAATAATTTTCTACTGTCGCAAATTTTAATTACGCCAGGGATTGCCTTTTCTATAGTAAATTATTCAAAAAATAATTTTTTACTGTCGCAAATTTTAAATACCACAGGGATTGCCTTTTCTATAGTAAATTTCTCACAAAATAATTTTCAACTGTCGCAAATTTTAATTACGCCAGGGATTGCCTTTTCTACAGTAAATTATTCAAAAAATAATTTTCTACTGTCGCAAATTTTAATTACGCCAGGGATTGCCTTTTCTATAGTAAATTATTCAAAAAATAATTTTTTACTGTCGCAAATTTTAAATACGCCAGGGATTGCCTTTTCTATAGTAAATTATTCAAAAAATAATTTTCTACTGTCGCAAATTTTAATTACGCCAGGGATTGCCTTTTCTATAGTAAATTATTCAAAAAATAATTTTTTACTGTCGCAAATTTTAAATACGCCAGGGATTGCCTTTTCTATAGTAAATTATTCAAAAAATAATTTTCTACTGTCGCAAATTTTAATTACGCCAGGTTTTGCCTTTTCTATAGTAAATTATTCAAAAAATAATTTTCAACTGTCGCAAATTTTAATTGCGCCAGGGATTGCCTTTTCTATAGTAAATTATTCAAAAAATAATTTTCTACTGTCGCAAATATTAATTACGCCAGGGATTGCCTTTTCTACAGTAAATTTTTCAAAAATTAATTTTTTACTGTCGCAAATTTTAAATACGCCAGGGATTGCCTTTTCTACAGTAAATTTTTCAAAAATTAATTTTTTACTGTCGCAAATTTTAAATACGCCAGGGATTGCCTTTTCTATAGTAAATTATTCAAAAAATAATTTTTTACTGTCGAAAATTTTAAGTGCGCCAGGGATTGCCTTTTATATAGTAAATTATTCAAAAAATAATTTTTTACTATCGCAAATTTTAACTGCGCCAGGGATTGCCTTTTCTATAGTAAACTTTTCAAAAAATAGTTTTCTACTGTCGCAAATTTTAATTGCGCCAGGGATTGCCTTTTCTATAGTAAATTATTCAAAAAATAATTTTCTACTGTCGCAAATTTTAAGTGCGCCAGGGATTGCCTTTTCTATAGTAAATTATTCAAAAAATAATTTTTTACTGTCGCAAATTTTAAGTGCGCGAGGGATTGCCTTTTCTATAGTAAATTATTCAAAAAATAATTTTCTACTGTCGCAAATTTTAATTGCGCCAGGGATTGCCTTTTCTATAGTAAATTATTCAAAAAATAATTTTATACTGTCGCAAATTTTAATTGCGCCAGGGATTGCCTTTTCTATAGTAAATTATTCAAAAAATAATTTTCAACTGTCGCAAATTTTAATTGCGCCAGGGATTGCCATTTATATAGTAAATTATTCAAAAAATAATTTTCTACTGTCGCAAATTTTAATTGCGCCAGGGATTGCCTTTTCTACAGTAAATTATTCAAAAAATAATTTTATACTGTCGCAAATTTTAATTACGCCAGGGATTGCCTTTTCTACAGTAAATTTTTCAAAAATTAATTTTTTACTGTCGCAAATTTTAAATACGCCAGGGATTGCCTTTTCTACAGTAAATTTTTCAAAAATTAATTTTTTTCTGACGCAAAATTTAAATACGCCAGGGATTGCCTTTTCTATAGTAAATTATTCAAAAAATAATTTTTTACTGTCGAAAATTTTAAGTGCGCCAGGGATTGCCTTTTATATAGTAAATTATTCAAAAAATAATTTTTTACTATCGCAAATTTTAAGTGCGCCAGGGATTGCCTTTTCTGTAGTAAACTTTTCAAAAAATAGTTTTCTACTGTCGCAAATTTTAATTGCGCCAGGGATTGCCTTTTCTATAGTAAATTATTCAAAAAATAATTTTCTACTGTCGCAAATTTTAAGTGCGCCAGGTATTGCCTTTTCTATAGTAAGTTATTCAAAAAATAATTTTTTACTGTCGCAAATTTTTAGTGCGCGAGGGATTGCCTTTTCTATAGTAAATTATTCAAAAAATAATTTTCTACTGTCGCAAATTTTAATTGCGCCAGGGATTGCCTTTTCTATAGTAAATTATTCAAAAAATAATTTTATACTGTCGCAAATTGTAATTGCGCCAGGGATTGCCTTTTCTATAGTAAATTATTCAAAAAATAATTTTCAACTGTCGCAAATTTTAATTGCGCCAGGGATTGCCTTTTTTATAGTAAATTATTCAAAAAATAATTTTCTACTGTCGCAAATTTTAATTGCGCCAGGGATTGCCCTTTCTACAGTAAATTATTCAAAAAATAATTTTATACTGTCGCAAATTTTAATTGCGCCAGGGATTGCCTTTTCTATAGTAAATTATTCAAAAAATAATTTTCTACTGTCGCAAATTTTAATTACGCCAGGGATTGCCTTTTCTACAGTAAATTTTTCAAAAATTAATTTTTTACTGTCGCAAATTTTAAATACGCCAGGGATTGCCTTTTCTATAGTAAATTATTCAAAAAATAATTTTTTACTGTTGAAAATTTTAAGTGCGCCAGGGATTGCCTTTTCTATAGTAAATTATTCAAAAAATAATTTTCAACTGTCGCAAATTTTAATTGCGCCAGGGATTGCCTTTTCTATAGTAAATTATTCAAAAAATAATTTTCTACTGTCGCAAATTTTAATTGCGCCAGGGATTGCCTTTTCTATAGTAAATTATACAAAAAATAATTTTTTACTGTCGCAAATTTTAAATATCCCAGGGATTACCTTTTCTATAGTAAATTATTCAAAAATTAATTTTTTACTGTCGCAAATTTTAAGTGCGCCAGGGATTGCCTTTTCTATAGTAAGTTATTCAAAAAATAATTTTCTACTGTCGCAAATTTTAAGTGCGCCAGGGATTGCCTTTTCTATAGTAAATTATTCAAAAAATAATTTTTTACTGTCGCAAATTTTAAGTGCGCCAGGGATTGCCTCTTCTATAGTAAATTTTGCAAAAAATAATTTTTTACTGTCGCAAATTTTAATTGCGCCAGGGATTGCCTTTTCTACAGTAAATTATTCAAAAAATAATTTTCTACTGTCGCAAATTTTAATTACGCCAGGGATTACCTTTTCTATAGTAAATTATTCAAAAATTAATTTTCTACTGTCGCAAATTTCAAATCCGCCAGGGATTGCCTTTTCTATAGTAAATTATTCAAAAATTAATTTTTTACTGTCGCAAATTTTAATTACGCCAGGGATAGCCTTTTCTATAGTAAATTATTCAAAAAATAATTTTCTACTGTCGCAAACTTTAAGTGCGCCAGGGATTGCCTTTTATATAGTAAATTATTCAAAAAATAATTTTCTACTGTCGCAAATTTTAATTGCGCCAGGGATTGCCTTTTCTACAGTAAATTATTCAAAAAATAATTTTATACTGTCGCAAATTTTAATTGCGCCAGGGATTGCCTTTTCTATAGTAAATTATTCAAAAAATAATTTTCTACTGTCGCAAATTTTAATTACGCCAGGGATTGCCTTTTCTACAGTAAATTTTTCAAAAATTCATTTTTTACTGTCGCAAATTTTAATTGCGCCAGGGATTGCCTTTTCTATAGTAAATTATTCAAAAAATAATTTTCAACTGTCGCAAATTTTAATTGCGCCAGGGATTGCCTTTTCTACAGTAAATTTTCAAAAAATAATTTTCAACTGTCGCAAATTTTAATTGCGCCAGGGATTGCCTTTTCTATAGTAAATTATTCAAAAAATAATTTTTTACTGTCGCAAATTTTAATTGCGCCAGGTATTGCCTTTTCTACAGTAAATTATTCAAAAAATAATTTTCTACTTTCGCAAATTTTAATTGCGCCAGGGATTGCCTTTTCTATAGTAAATTTTGCAAAAAATAATTTTTTACTGTCGCAAATTTTAATTGCGCCAGGGATTGCCTTTTCTATAGTAAAGTATTCAAAAAATAATTTTCAACTGTCGCAAATTTTAATTACGCCAGGGATTGCCTTTTATATAGTATATTATTCAAAAAATAATTTTTTACTATCGCAAATTTTAAGTGCGCCAGAGATTGCCTTTTCTATAGTAAATTATTCAAAAAATAATTTTTTACTGTTTTAAATTTTAATTGCACCAGGGATTGCCTTTTCTATAGTAAATAATTCAAAAAATAATTTTTTACTGTCGCAAATTTTAAATATCCCAGGGATTGCCTTTCTATAGTAAACTTTTCAAAAAATAATTTTCTACTGTCGCAAATTTTAATTGCGCCAGGTATTGCCTTTTCTATAGTCAATTATTCAAAAAAAAATTTTCTACTGTCGCAAATTTTACGTGCGCCAGGGATTGCCTTTTCTATAGTAAATTATTCAAAAAATAATTTTTTACTGTCGCAAATTTTAGTGCGCCAGGGATTGCCTTTTCTATAGTAAATTTTGCAAAAAATAATTTTTTACTGTCGCAAATTTTAATTGCGCCAGGGATTGCCTTTTCTACAGTAAATTATTCAAAAAATAATTTTCTACTGTCACAAATTTTAACTGCGCCAGGGATTGCCTTTTCTATAGTAAATTATTCAAAAAATAATTTTCTACTGTCGCAAATTTTAATTACGCCCGGGATTGCCTTTTCTATAGTAAATTATTCAAAAAATAATTTTTTACTGTCGCAAATTTTAAATACCCCAGGGATTGCCTTTTCTATAGTAAATTTCTCACAAAATAATTTTCAACTGTCGCAAATTTTAATTACGCCAGGGATTGCCTTTTCTATAGTAAATTATTCAAAAAATAATTTTCAAATGTCGCAAATTTTAATTGCGCCAGGGATTGCCTTTTATATAGTAAATTACTCAAAAAATAATTTTCAACTGTCGCAAATTATAATTGCGCCAGGGATTGCCTTTTATATAGTAAATTATTCAAAAAATAATTTTCTACTGTCGCAAATTTTTAATTGCGCCAGGGATTGCCTTTTCTACAGTAAATTATTCAAAAAATAATTTTCAACTGTCGCAAATTTTAATTACGCCAGGGATTGCCTTTTCTATAGTAAATTATTCAAAAAATAATTTTTTACTGTCGCAAATTTTAAATACGCCAGGGATTGCCTTTTCTATAGTAAATTATTCAAAAAATAATTTTCTACTGTCGCAAATTTTAATTACGCCAGGGTTTGCCTTTTCTATAGTAAAATATTCAAAAAATAATTTTCAAATGTCGCAAATTTTAATTGCGCCAGGGATTGCCTTTTCTATAGTAAATTATTCAAAAAATAATTTTCTACTGTCGCAAATTTTAATTACGACAGGGATTGCCTTTTCTACAGTAAATTTTTCAAAAATTAATTTTTTACTGTCGCAAATTTTAAATACGCCAGGGATTGCCTTTTCTACAGTAAATTTTTCAAAAATTAATTTTTTACTGTCGCAAATTTTAAATACACCAGGGATTGCCTTTTCTATAGTAAATTATTCAAAAAATAATTTTTTACTGTCGAAAATTTTAAGTGCGCCAGGGATTGCCTTTTATATAGTAAATTATTCAAAAAATAATTTTTTACTATCGCAAATTTTAAGTGCGCCAGGGATTGCCTTTTCTATAGTAAACTTTTCAAAAAATAGTTTTCTACTGTCGCAAATTTTAATTGCGCCAGGGATTGCCTTTTCTATAGTAAATTATTCAAAAAATAATTTTCTACTGTCGCAAATTTTAAGTGCGCCAGGGATTGCCTTTTCTATAGTAAATTATTCAAAAATAATTTTTTACTGTCGCAAATTTTAAGTGCGCGAGGGATTGCCTTTTCTATAGTAAATTATTCAAAAAATAATTTTCTACTGTCCCAAATTTTAATTGCGCCAGGGATTGCCTTTTCTATAGTAAATTATTCAAAAAATAATTTTATACTGTCGCAAATTTTAATTGCGCCAGGGATTGCCTTTTCTATAGTAAATTATTCAAAAAATAATTTTCAACTGTCGCAAATTTTAATTGCGCCAGGGATTGCCATTTATATAGTAAATTATTCAAAAAATAATTTTCTACTGCCGCAAATTTTAATTGCGCCAGGGATTGCCTTTTCTACAGTAAATTATTCAAAAAATAATTTTATACTGTCGCAAATTTTAATTACGCCAGGGATTGCCTTTTCTACAGTAAATTTTTCAAAAATTAATTTTTTACTGTCGCAAATTTTAAATACGCCAGGGATTGCCTTTTCTACAGTAAATTTTGCAAAAATTAATTTTTTTCTGACGCAAAATTTAAATACGCCAGGGATTGCCTTTTCTATAGTAAATTATTCAAAAAATAATTTTTTACTGTCGAAAATTTTAAGTGCGCCAGGGATTGCCTCTTATATAGTAAATTATTCAAAAAATAATTTTTTACTATCGCAAATTTTAAGTGCGCCAGGGATTGCCTTTTCTGTAGTAAACTTTTCAAAAAATAGTTTTCTACTGTCGCAAATTTTAATTGCGCCAGGGATTGCCTTTTCTATAGTAAATTATTCAAAAAATAATTTTCTACTGTCGCAAATTTTAAGTGCGCCAGGTATTGCCTTTTCTATAGTAAATTATTCAAAAAATAATTTTTTACTGTCGCAAATTTTAAGTGCGCGAGGGATTGCCTTTTCTATAGTAAATTATTCAAAAAATAATTTTCTACTGTCGCAAATTTTAATTGCGCCAGGGATTGCCTTTTCTATAGTAAATTATTCAAAAAATAATTTTATACTGTCGCAAATTTTAATTGCGCCAGGGATTGCCTTTTCTATAGTAAATTATTCAAAAAATAATTTTCAACTGTCGCAAATTTTAATTGCGCCAGGGATTGCCTTTTATATAGTAAATTATTCAAAAAATAATTTTCTACTGTCGCAAATTTTAATTGCGCCAGGGATTGCCTTTTCTACAGTAAATTATTCAAAAAATAATTTTATACTGTCGCAAATTTTAATTGCGCCAGGGATTGCCTTTTCTATAGTAAATTATTCAAAAAATAATTTTCTACTGTCGCAAATTTTAATTACGCCAGGGATTGCCTTTTCTACAGTAAATTTTTCAAAAATTAATTTTTTACTGTCGCAAATTTTAAATACGCCAGGGATTGCCTTTTCTATAGTAAATTATTCAAAAAATAATTTTTTACTGTCGAAAATTTTAAGTGCGCCAGGGATTGCCTTTTCTATAGTAAATTATTCAAAAAATAATTTTCAACTGTCGCAAATTTTAATTGCGCCAGGGATTGCCTTTTCTATAGTAAATTATTCAAAAAATAATTTTCTACTGTCGCAAATTTTAATTGCGCCAGGGATTGCCTTTTCTATAGTAAATTATACAAAAAATAATTTTTTACTGTCGCAAATTTTAAATATCCCAGGGATTACCTTTTCTATAGTAAATTATTCAAAAATTAATTTTTTACTGTCGCAAATTTTAAGTGCGCCAGGGATTGCCTTTTCTATAGTAAGTTATTCAAAAAATAATTTTCTACTGTCGCAAATTTTAAGTGCGCCAGGGATTGCCTTTTCTATAGTAAATTATTCAAAAAATAATTTTTTACTGTCGCAAATTTTAAGTGCGCCAGGGATTGCCTTTTCTATAGTAAATTTTGCAAAAAATAATTTTTTACTGTCGCAAATTTTAATTGCGCCAGGGATTGCCTTTTCTACAGTAAATTATTCAAAAAATAATTTTCTACTGTCGCAAATTTTAATTACGCCAGGGATTACCTTTTCTATAGTAAATTATTCAAAAATTAATTTTCTACTCTCGCAAATTTCAAATCCGCCAGGGATTGCCTTTTCTATAGTAAATTATTCAAAAATTAATTTTTTACTGTCGCAAATTTTAATTACGCCAGGGATAGCCTTTTCTATAGTAAATTATTCAAAAAATAATTTTCTACTGTCGCAAATTTTAAGTGCGCCAGGGATTGCCTTTTATATAGTAAATTATTCAAAAAATAATTTTCTACTGTCGCAAATTTTAATTGCGCCAGGGATTGCCTTTTCTACAGTAAATTATTCAAAAAATAATTTTATACTGTCGCAAATTTTAATTGCGCCAGGGATTGCCTTTTCTATAGTAAATTATTCAAAAAATAATTTTCTACTGTCGCAAATTTTAATTACGCCAGGGATTGCCTTTTCTACAGTAAATTTTTCAAAAATTCATTTTTTACTGTCGCAAATTTTAATTGCGCCAGGGATTGCCTTTTCTATAGTAAATTATTCAAATAATAATTTTCAACTGTCGCAAATTTTAATTGCGCCAGGGATTGCCTTTTCTACAGTAAATTTTCAAAAAATAATTTTCAACTGTCGCAAATTTTAATTGCGCCAGGGATTGCCTTTTCTATAGTAAATTATTCAAAAAATAATTTTTTACTGTCGCAAATTTTAATTGCGCCAGGTATTGCCTTTTCTACAGTAAATTATTCAAAAAATAATTTTCTACTTTCGCAAATTTTAATTGCGCCAGGGATTGCCTTTTCTATAGTAAATTTTGCAAAAAATAATTTTTTACTGTAGCAAATTTTAATTGCGCCAGGGATTGCCTTTTCTACAGTAAATTTTTCAAAAATTCATTTTTTACTGTCACAAATTTTAATTGCGCCAGGGATTGCCTTTTCTATAGTAAATTATTCAAAAAATAATTTTCTACTGTCGCAAATTTTAATTACGCCAGGGATTGCCTTTTCTACAGTAAATTATTCAAAAAATAATTTTCTACTGTCGCAAATTTTAATTGCGCCAGGGATTGCCTTTTCTATAGTAAATTATTCAAAAATAATTTTCTACTGTCGCAAATTTTAATTACGCCAGGGATTGCCTTTTCTATAGTAAATTATTCAAAAAATAATTTTCAACTGTCGCAAATTTTAATTACGCCAGGGATTGCCTTTTCTATAGTAAATTATTCAAAAAATAATTTTTTACTGTCGCAAATTTTAAGTGCGCCAGGGATTGCCTTTTCTATAGTAAATTATCCAAAAAATAATTTTCTACTGTCGCAAATTTTAATTGCGCCAGGGATTGCCTTTTCTATAGTAAATTATTCAAATAATAATTTTCAACTGTCGCAAATTTTAATTACGCCAGGGATTGCCTTTTCTACAGTAAATTTTTCAAAAATTCATTTTTTACTGTCGCAAATTTTAATTGCGCCAGGGATTGCCTTTTCTATAGTAAATTATTCAAATAATAATTTTCAACTGTCGCAAATTTTAATTGCGCCAGGGATTGCCTTTTCTACAGTAAATTTTCAAAAAATAATTTTCAACTGTCGCAAATTTTAATTGCGCCAGGGATTGCCTTTTCTATAGTAAATTATTCAAAAAATAATTTTTTACTGTCGCAAATTTTAATTGCGCCAGGTATTGCCTTTTCTACAGTAAATTATTCAAAAAATAATTTTCTACTTTCGCAAATTTTAATTGCGCCAGGGATTGCCTTTTCTATAGTAAATTTTGCAAAAAATAATTTTTTACTGTAGCAAATTTTAATTGCGCCAGGGATTGCCTTTTCTACAGTAAATTTTTCAAAAATTCATTTTTTACTGTCGCAAATTTTAATTGCGCCAGGGATTGCCTTTTCTATAGTAAATTATTCAAAAAATAATTTTCTACTGTCGCAAATTTTAATTACGCCAGGGATTGCCCTTTCTACAGTAAATTATTCAAAAAATAATTTTCTACTGTCGCAAATTTTAATTGCGCCAGGGATTGCCTTTTCTATAGTAAATTATTCAAAAAATAATTTTCTACTGTCGCAAATTTTAATTACGCCAGGGATTGCCTTTTCTATAGTAAATTATTCAAAAAATAATTTTCAACTGTCGCAAATTTTAATTACGCCAGGGATTGCCTTTTCTATAGTAAATTATTCAAAAAATAATTTTTTACTGTCGCAAATTTTAAGTGCGCCAGGGATTGCCTTTTCTATAGTAAATTATCCAAAAAATAATTTTCTACTGTCGCAAATTTTAAGTGCGCCAGGGATTGCCTTTTCTATAGTAAATTATTCAAAAAATAATTTTCAACTGTCGCAAATTTTAATTACGCCAGGGATTGCCTTTTCTATAGTAAATTATTCAAAAAATAATTTTTTACTGTCGCAAATTTTAAGTGCGCCAGGGATTGCCTTTTCTATAGTAAATTATCCAAAAAATAATTTTCTACTGTCGCAAATTTTAATTACGCCAGGGATTGCCTTTTCTATAGTAAATTTTTCAAAAAATAATTTTCAACTGTCGCAAATTTTAATTGCGCCAGGGATTGCCTTTTATATAGTTAATTTTTCAAAAAATAATTTTCAACTGTCGCAAATTTTAATTACGCCAGGGATTGCCTTTTATATAGTAAATTATTCAAAAAATAATTTTTTACTGTCGCCAATTTTAAGTGCGCCAGGGATTGCCTTTTCTATAGTAAATTATTCAAAAAATAATTTTATACTGTCGCAAATTTTAATTGCGCCAGGGATTGCCTTTTCTATAGTAAATTATTCAAAAAATAATTTTCAACTGTCGCAAATTTTAATTACGCCAGGGATTGCCTTTTCTATAGTAAATTATTCAAAAAATAATTTTTTACTGTCGCAAATGTTAAGTGCGCCAGGGATTGCCTTTTCTATAGTAAATTATCCAAAAAATAATTTTCTACTGTCGCAAATTTTAAGTGCGCCAGGGATTGCCTTTTCTATAGTAAATTATTCAAAAAATAATTTTTTACTGTCCAAATTTTAATCGCGCCAGGGATTGCCTTTTCTATAGTAAATTATTCAAAAAATAATTTTTTACTGTCGCAAATTTTAATTGCGCCAGGGATTGCCTTTTCTATAGTAAATTATTCAAAAAATAATTTTTTACTGTCGCAAATTTTAAATACGCCAGGGATTGCCTTTTCTATAGTAAATTATTCAAAAAATAATTTTATACTGTCGCAAATTTTAATTGCGCCAGGGATTGCTTTTCTATAGTAATTTATTCAAAAAATAATTTTCAACTGTCGCAAATTTTAATTACGCCAGGGATTGCCTTTTCTATAGTAAGTTACTCAAAAAATAATTTTTTACTGTGGCAAATTTTAAGTGCGCCAGGGATTGCCTTTTCTATAGTAAATTATTCAAAAAATAATTTTCTACTGTCGCAAATTTTAAGTGCGCCAGGGATTGCCTTTTCTATAGTAAATTACTCAAAAAATAATTTTTTACTGTCGCAAATTTTAAATACGCCAGGGATTGCCTTTTCTATAGTAAATTATTCAAAAAATAATTTTTTACTGTCGCAAATTTTAAATACGCCAGGGATTGCCTTTTCTATAGTAAATTATTCAAAAAATAATTTTTTACTATCGCAAGTTTTAATTACTCCAGGGATTGCCTTTTCTATAGTAAATTACTCAAAAAATAATTTTATACTGTCGCAAATTTTAATTGCGCCAGGGATTGCCTTTTCTATAGTAAATTATTCAAAAAATAATTTTCTACTGTCGCAAATTTTAAATACGCCAGGGATTGCCTTTTCTATAGTAAATTTTTCAAAAAATAATTTTTTACTGTCGCGAATTTTAATTGCGCCAGGGATTGCCTTTTCTATAGTAAATTATTCAAAAAATAATTTTCAACTGTCGCAAATTTTAATTGCGCCAGGGATTGCCTTTTCTATAGTAAATTATTCAAAAAATAATTTTTTACTGTCGCAAATTTTAAATACGCCAGGGATTGCCTTTTCTATAGTAAATTTTTCAAAAAATAATTTTTTACTGTCGCAAATTTTAAGTGCGCCAGGGATTGCCTTTTATATAGTAAATTATTCAAAAAATAATTTTTTACTGTCGCAAATTTTAATTGCGCCAGGGATTGCTTTTTCTATAGTAAATTTTTCAAAAAATAATTTTTTACTGTGGCAAATTTTAATTACGCCACGGATTGCCTTTTCTATAGTAAATTATTCAAAAAATAATTTTTTACTATCGCAAGTTTTAATTACGCCAGGGATTGCCTTTTCTATAGTAAATTATTCAAAAAATAATTTTATACTGTCGCAAATTTTAATTGCGCCAGGGATTGCCTTTTCTATAGTAAATTATTCAAAAATAATTTTCTACTGTCGCAAATTTTAATTACGCCAGGGATTGCCTTTTCTATAGTAAATTATTCAAAAAATAATTTTCAACTGTCGCAAATTTTAATTGCGCCAGGGATTGCCTTTTCTATAGTAAATTATTCAAAAATTAATTTTCTTCTGTCACAAATTTTAATTGCGCCAGGGATTGCCTTTTCTATAGTAAATTATTCAAAAATTAATTTTTTACTGTCGCAAATTTTAATTACGCCAGGGATTGCCTTTTCTATAGTAAATTATTCAAACAATAATTTTCAACTGTCGCAAATTTTAATTGCGCCAGGGATTGCCTTTTCTATAGTAAATTATTCAAAAAATAATTTTTTACTGTCGCAAATTTTAAATACGCCAGGGATTGCCTTTTCTATAGTAAATTATTCAAAAAATAATTTTCTACTGTCGCAAATTTTAATTACGCCAGGGATTGCCTTTTTATAGTAAATTATTCAAAAAATAATTTTCAACTGTCGCAAATTTTAATTGCGCCAGGGATTGCCTTTTCTATAGTAAATTATTCAAAAAATAATTTTCTACTGTCGCAAATTTTAATTGCGCCAGGGATTGCCTTTTCTATAGTAAATTTTTCAAAAAATAATTTTTTACTGTCGCAAATTTTAATTACGCCAGGGATTGCCTTTTCTATAGTAAATTTCTCACAAAATAATTTTCAACTGTCGCAAATTTTAATTACGCCAGGGATTGCCTTTTCTATAGTAAATTATTCAAAAAATAATTTTTTAATGTCGCATATTTTAAATATCCCAGGGATTGCCTTTTCTATAGTAAATTTCTCACAAAATAATTTTCAACTGTCGCAAATTTTAATTACGACAGGGATTGCCTTTTCTATAGTAAATTATTCAAAAAATAATTTTTTAATGTCGCAAATTTTAAATACGCCAGGGATTGCCTTTTCTATAGTAAATTATTCAAAAAATAATTTTCTACTGTCGCAAATTTTAATTACGCCAGGGATTGCCTTTTCTGTAGTAAATTATTCAAAAAATAATTTTCAACTGTCGCAAATTTTAATTACGCCAGGGATTGCCTTTTCTATAGTAAATTATTCAAAAAATAATTTTTTACTGTCGCAAATTTTAATTGTGCCAGGGCTTGCCTTTTCTATAGTAAATTATTCAAAAAATAATTTTTTACTGTCGCAAATTTTAATTGCGCCAGGGATTGCCTTTTCTATAGTAAATTATTCAAAAAATAATTTTCTACTGTCGCAAATTTTAATTGCGCCAGGGATTGCCTTTTCTATAGTAAATTATTCAAAAAATAATTTTCAACTGTCGCAAATTTTAAATACGCCAGGGATTGCATTTTCTATAGTAAATTATTCAAAAAATAATTTTCTACTGTCGCAAATTTTAATTACGCCAGGGATTGCCTTTTCTATAGTAAATTATTCAAAAAATAATTTTCAACTGTCGCAAATTTTAATTACGCCAGGGATTGCCTTTTCTATTGTAAATTATTCAAAAAATAATTTTTTACTGTCGCAAATTTTAATTGCGCCAGAGATTGCCTTTTCTATAGTAAATTATTCAAAAAATAATTTTCAACTGTCGCAAATTTTAATTGCGCCAGGGATTGCCTCTTCTATAGTAAACTTTTCAAAAAATAATTTTCTACTGTCGCAAATTTTAATTACGCCAGGGATTGCCTTTTCTATAGTAAATTATTCAAAAAATAATTTTTTACTGTCGCAAATTTTAATTGCGCCAGGGCTTGCCTTTTCTATAGTAAATTATTCAAAAAATAATTTTTTACTGTCGCAAATTTTAATTGCGCCAGGGATTGCCTTTTCTATAGTAAATTATTCAAAAAATAATTTTCTACTGTCGCAAATTTTAATTGCGCCAGGGATTGCCTTTTCTATAGTAAATTTCTCACAAATTAATTTCTTACTGTCGCAAATTTTAATTGCGCCAGGGATTGCCTTTTCTATAGTAAATTATTCAAAAAATAATTTTTTACTGTCGCAAATTTTAATTGCGCCAGGGATTGCCTTTTCTATAGTAAATTATTCAAAAAATAATTTTCTACTGTCGCAAATTTTAATTGCGCCAGGGATTGCCTTTTCTATAGTAAATTATTCAAAAAATAATTTTCTACTGTCGCAAATTTTAATTGCGCCAGGGATTGCCTTTTCTATTGTAAATTATTCAAAAAATAATTTTCAACTGTCGCAAATTTTAAATACGCCAGGGATTGCATTTTCTATAGTAAATTATTCAAAAAATAATTTTTTACTGTCGCAAATTTTAATTGCGCCAGGGATTGCCTTTTCTATAGTAAATTATTCAAAAAATAATTTTCTACTGTCGCAAATTTTAATTGCGCCAGGGATTGCCTTTTCTATAGTAAATTATTCAAAAAATAATTTTCAACTGTCGCAAATTTTAAATACGCCAGGGATTGCATTTTCTATAGTAAATTATTCAAAAACTAATTTTCTACTGTCGCACATTTTAATTACGCCAGAGATTGCCTTTTCTATAGTAAATTATTCAAAAAATAGTTTTCTACTGTCGCAAATTTTAATTACGCCAGGGATTGCCTTTTCTATAGTAAATTATTCAAAAAATAATTTTTTACTGTCGCAAATTTTAATTGCGCCAGGGATTGCCTTTTCTATAGTAAATTATTCAAAAAATAATTTTCTACTGTCGCAAATTTTAAATATCCCAGGTATTGCCTTTTCTATAGTAAATTATTCAAAAAATAATTTTATACGGTCGCAAATTTTAAATACGCCAGGGATTGCCTTTTCTATAGTAAATTATTCAAAAAATAATTTTCTACTGTCGCAAATTTTAATTACGCCAGGGATTGCCTTTTCTATAGTAAATTATTCAAAAAATAATTTTCAACTGTCGCAAATTTTAATTGCGCCAGGGATTGCCTTTTCTATAGTAAATTATTCAAAAAATAATTTTCTACTGTCGCAAATTTTAATTGCGCCAGGGATTGCCTTTTCTATAGTAAATTATTCAAAAATTAATTTTTTAATGTCGCAAATTTTAATTACGCCAGGTATTGCCTTTTCTATAGTAAACTTTTCAAAAAATAATTTTCTACTGTCGCAAATTTTAATTACGCCAGGGATTGCCTTTTCTATAGTAAATTATTCAAAAAATAATTTTTTA
This sequence comes from Dioctria linearis, assembly GCA_963930735.1. Classification (NCBI taxonomy): domain Eukaryota; kingdom Metazoa; phylum Arthropoda; class Insecta; order Diptera; family Asilidae; genus Dioctria; species Dioctria linearis. The sequence continues at coordinate 76,075 of CAWVNZ010000929.1, read as the reverse complement.
CTGTCGCAAATTTTAATTGCGCCAGGGATTGCCTTTTCTATAGTAAATTATTCAAAAAATAATTTTTTACTGTCGCAAATTTTAATTGCGCCAGGGATTGCCTTTTCTATAGTAAATTTTTCAAAAAATAATTTTTTACTGTCGCAAATTTTAAATATCCCAGGGATTGCCTTTTCTATAGTAAATTTCTCACAAAATAATTTTCAACTGTCGCAAATTTTAATTACGCCAGGGATTGCCTTTTCTATAATAAATTATTCAAAAAATAATTTTTTAATGTCGCAAATTTTAAATATCCCAGAAATTGCCTTTTCTATAGTAAATTTCTCACAAAATAATTTTCAACTGTCGCAAATTTTAATTACGCCAGGGATTGCCTTTTCTATAGTAAATTATTCAAAAAATAATTTTTTATTGTCGCAAATTTTAAATACGCCAGGGATTTCCTTTTCTATAGTAAATTATTCAAAAAATAATTTTCTACTGTCGCAAATTTTAATTACGCCAGGGATTGCCTTTTCTGTAGTAAATTATTCAAAAAATAATTTTCAACTGTCGCAAATTTTAATTACGCCAGGGATTGCCTTTTCTATAGTAATTTATTCAAAAAATAATTTTTTACTGTCGCAAATTTTAATTGCGCCAGGTCTTGCCTTTTCAATAGTAAATTATTCAAAAAATAATTTTTTACTGTCGCAAATTTTAATTGCGCCAGGGATTGCCTTTTCTATAGTAAATTATTCAAAAAATAATTTTCTACTGTCGCAAATTTTAATTGCGCCAGGGATTGCCTTTTCTATAGTAAATTATTCAAAAAATAATTTTCAACTGTCGCAAATTTTAAATACGCCAGGGATTGCCTTTTCTATAGTAAATTATTCAAAAAATAATTTTCTACTGTCGCAAATTTTAATTACGCCAGGGATTGCCTTTTCTATAGTAAATTATTCAAAAAATAATTTTTTACCGTCGCAAATTTTAATTGCGCCAGGGATTGCCTTTTCTATAGTAAATTATTCAAAAAATAATTTTCAACTGTCGCAAATTTTATTTGCGCCAGGGATTGCCTTTTCTATAGTAAACTTTTCAAAAAATAATTTTCTACTGTCGCAAATTTTAATTACGCCAGGGATTGCATTTTCTATAGTAAATTATTCAAAAAATAATTTTTTACTGTCGCAAATTTTAATTGCGCCAGGGCTTGCCTTTTCTATAGTAAATTATTCAAAAAATAATTTTTTACTGTCGCAAATTTTAATTGCGCCAGGGATTGCCTTTTCTATAGTAAATTATTCAAAAAATAATTTTCTACTGTCGCAAATTTTAATTGCGCCAGGGATTGCCTTTTCTATAGTAAATTATTCAAAAAATAATTTTTTACTATCGCAAGTTTTAATTACGCCAGGGATTGCCTTTTCTATAGTAAATTATTCAAAAAATAATTTTATACTGTCGCAAATTTTAACTGCGCCAGGGATTGCCTTTTCTATAGTAAATTATTCAAAAAATAATTTTCAACTGTCGCAAATTTTAATTGCGCCAGGGATTGCCTTTTCTATAGTAAACTTTTCAAAAAATAATTTTCTACTGTCGCAAATTTTAATTACGCCAAGGATTGCCTTTTCTATAGTAAATTTCTCACAAATTAATTTCTTACTGTCGCAAATTTTAATTGCGCCAGGGATTGCCTTTTCTATAGTAAATTATTCAAAAAATAATTTTCAACTGTCGCAAATTTTAAATACGCCAGGGATTGCCTTTTCTATAGTAAATTATTCAAAAAATAATTTTCTACTGTCGCAAATTTTAATTACGCCAGGGATTGCCTTTTCTGTAGTAAATTATTCAAAAAATAATTTTCAACTGTCGCAAATTTTAATTACGCCAGGGATTGCCTTTTCTATAGTAAATTATTCAAAAAATAATTTTTTACTGTCGCAAATTTTAATTGCGCCAGGGCTTGCCTTTTCTATAGTAAATTATTCAAAAAATAATTTTTTAATGTCGCAAATTTTAATTGCGCCAGGGATTGCCTTTTCTATAGTAAATTACTCAAAAAATAATTTTCTACTGTCGCAAATTTTAATTGCGCCAGGGATTGCCTTTTCTATAGTAAATTATTCAAAAAATAATTTTCAACTGTCGCAAATTTTAAATACGCCAGGGATTGCCTTTTCTATAGTAAATTATTCAAAAAATAATTTGCTACTGTCGCAAATTTTAATTACGCCAGGGATTGCCTTTTCTATAGTAAATTATTCAAAAAATAATTTTCAACTGTCGCAAATTTTAATTACGCCAGTGATTGCCTTTTCTATAGTAAATTATTCAAAAAATAATTTTTTACTGTCGCAAATTTTAATTGCGCCAGGGATTGCCTTTTCTATAGTAAATTATTCAAAAAATAATTTTCAACTGTCGCAAATTTTAACTGCATCAGGGATTGCCTTTTCTATAGTAAACTTTTCAAAAAATAATTTTCTACTGTCGCAAATTTTAATTACGCCAGGGATTGCCTTTTCTATAGTAAATTATTCAAAAAATAATTTTTTAATGTCGCAAATTTTAATTGCGCCAGGGATTGCCTTTTCTATAGTAAATTACTCAAAAAATAATTTTCTACTGTCGCAAATTTTAATTGCGCCAGGGATTGCCTTTTCTATAGTAAATTATTCAAAAAATAATTTTCAACTGTCGCAAATTTTAAATACGCCAGGGATTGCCTTTTCTATAGTAAATTATTCAAAAAATAATTTTCTACTGTCGCAAATTTTAATTACGCCAGGGATTGCCTTTTCTATAGTAAATTATTCAAAAAATAATTTTTTACTATCGCAAGTTTTAATTACGCCAGGGATTGCCTTTTCTATAGTAAATTATTCAAAAAATAATTTTTTACTGTCGCAAATTTTAATTGCGCCAGGGATTGCCTTTTCGATAGTAAATTATTCAAAAAATAATTTTCAACTGTCGCAAATTTTAACTGCATCAGGGATTGCCTTTTCTATAGTAAACTTTTCAAAAAATAATTTTCTACTGTCGCAAATTTTAATTACGCCAGGGATTGCCTTTTCTATAGTAAATTTCTCACAAATTAATTTCTTACTGTCGCAAATTTTAATTGCGCCAGGGATTGCCTTTTCTATAGTAAATTATTCAAAAAATAATTTTCAACTGTCGCAAATTTTAAATACGCCATGGATTGCCTTTTCTATAGTAAATTATTCAAAAAATAATTTTCTACTGTCGCAAATTTTAATTACGCCAGGGATTGCCTTTTCTGTAGTAAATTATTCAAAAAATAATCTTCAACTGTCGCAAATTTTAATTACGCCAGGGATTGCCTTTTCTATAGTAAATTATTCAAAAAATAATTTTTTACTGTCGCAAATTTTAATTGCGCCAGGGCTTGCCTTTTCTATAGTAAATTATTCAAAAAATAATTTTTTACTGTCGCAAATTTTAATTGCGCCTTTTCTATAGTAAATTATTCAAAAAATAATTTTCTACTGTCGCAAATTTTAATTGCGCCAGGGATTGCCTTTTCTATAGTAAATTATTCAAAAAATAATTTTCAACTGTCGCAAATTTTAAATACGCCAGGGATTGCATTTTCTATAGTAAATTATTCAAAAACTAATTTTCTACTGTCGCAGATTTTGATTAAGCCAGGGATTGCCTTTTCTATAGTAAATTATTCAAAAAATAGTTTTCTACTGTCGCAAATTTTAATTACGCCAGGGATTGCCTTTTCTATAGTAAATTATTCAAAAAATAATTTTTTACTGTCGCAAATTTTAATTGCGCCAGGGATTGCCTTTTCTATAGTAAATTATTCAAAAAATAATTTTCTACTGTCGCAAATTTTAAATATCCCATTGATTGCCTTTTCTATAGTAAATTATTCAAGAAATAATTTTATACTGTCGCAAATTTTAAATACGCCAGGGATTGCCTTTTCTATAGTAAATTATTCAAAAAATAATTTTCTACTGTCGCAAATTTTAATTACGCCAGGGATTGCCTTTTCTATAGTAAATTATTCAAAAAATAATTTTCAACTGTCGCAAATTTTAATTGCGCCAGGGATTGCCTTTTCTATAGTAAATTATTCAAAAAATAATTTTCTACTGTCGCAAATTTTAATTGCGCCAGGGATTGCCTTTTCTATAGTAAATTATTCAAAAATTAATTTTTTAATGTCGCAAATTTTAATTACGCCAGGGATTGCCTTTTCTATAGTAAACTTTTCAAAAAATAATTTTCTACTGTCGCAAATTTTAATTACGCCAGGGATTGCCTTTTCTATAGTAAATTATTCAAAAAATAATTTTTTACTGTCGCAAATTTTAATTGCGCCAGGGATTGCCTTTTCTATAGTAAATTATTCAAAAAATAATTTTTTACTGTCGCAAATTTTAATTGCGCCAGGGATTGCCTTTTCTATAGTAAATTTTTCAAAAAATAATTTTTTACTGTCGCAAATTTTAAATATCCCAGGGATTGCCTTTTCTATAGTAAATTTCTCACAAAATAATTTTCAACTGTCGCAAATTTTAATTACGCCAGGGATTGCCTTTTCTATAGTAAATTATTCAAAAAATAATTTTTTAATGTCGCAAATTTTAAATATCCCAGAAATTGCCTTTTCTATAGTAAATTTCTCACAAAATAATTTTCAACTGTCGCAAATTTTAATTACGCCAGGGATTGCCTTTTCTATAGTAAATTATTCAAAAAATAATTTTTTATTGTCGCAAATTTTAAATACGCCAGGGATTGCCTTTTCTATGGTAAATTATTCAAAAAATAATTTTCTACTGTCGCAAATTTTAATTACGCCAGGGATTGCCTTTTCTGTAGTAAATTATTCAAAAAATAATTTTCAACTGTCGCAAATTTTAATTACGCCAGGGATTGCCTTTTCTATAGTAATTTATTCAAAAAATAATTTTTTACTGTCGCAAATTTTAATTGCGCCAGGGATTGCCTTTTCTATAGTAAATTATTCAAAAAATAATTTTCTACTGTCGCAAATTTTAATTGCGCCAGGGATTGCCTTTTCTATAGTAAATTATTCAAAAAATTATTTTCAACTGTCGCAAATTTTAAATACGCCAGGGATTGCCTTTTCTATAGTAAATTATTCAAAAAATAATTTTCTACTGTCGCAAATTTTAATTACGCCAGGGATTGGCTTTTCTATAGTAAATTATTCAAAAAATAATTTTCAACTGTCGCAAATTTTAATTACGCCAGGGATTGCCTTTCTATAGTAAATTATTCAAAAAATAATTTTTTACCGTCGCAAATTTTAATTGCGCCAGGGATTGCCTTTTCTATAGTAAATTATTCAAAAAATAATTTTCAACTGTCGCAAATTTTATTTGCGCCAGGGATTGCCTTTTCTATAGTAAACTTTTCAAAAAATAATTTTCTACTGTCGCAAATTTTAATTACGCCAGGGATTGCCTTTTCTATAGTAAATTATTCAAAAAATAATTTTTTACTGTCGCAAATTTTAATTGCGCCAGGGCTTGCCTTTTCTATAGTAAATTATTCAAAAAATAATTTTTTACTGTCGCAAATTTTAATTGCGCCAGGGATTGCCTTTTCTATAGTAAATTATTCAAAAAATAATTTTCTACTGTCGCAAATTTTAATTGCGCCAGGGATTGCCTTTTCTATAGTAAATTATTCAAAAAATAATTTTTTACTATCGCAAGTTTTAATTACGCCAGGGATTGCCTTTTCTATAGTAAATTATTCAAAAAATAATTTTATACTGTCGCAAATTTTAACTGCGCCAGGGATTGCCTTTTCTATAGTAAATTATTCAAAAAATAATTTTCAACTGTCGCAAATTTTAATTGCGCCAGGGATTGCCTTTTCTATAGTAAACTTTTCAAAAAATAATTTTCTACTGTCGCAAATTTTAATTACGCCAAGGATTGCCTTTTCTATAGTAAATTTCTCACAAATTAATTTCTTACTGTCGCAAATTTTAATTGCGCCAGGGATTGCCTTTTCTATAGTAAATTATTCAAAAAATAATTTTCAACTGTCGCAAATTTTAAATACGCCAGGGATTGCCTTTTCTATAGTAAATTATTCAAAAAATAATTTTCTACTGTCGCAAATTTTAATTACGCCAGGGATTGCCTTTTCTGTAGTAAATTATTCAAAAAATAATTTTCAACTGTCGCAAATTTTAATTACGCCAGGGATTGCCTTTTCTATAGTAAATTATTCAAAAAATAATTTTTTACTGTCGCAAATTTTAATTGCGCCAGGGCTTGCCTTTTCTATAGTAAATTATTCAAAAAATAATTTTTTAATGTCGCAAATTTTAATTGCGCCAGGGATTGCCTTTTCTATAGTAAATTACTCAAAAAATAATTTTCTACTGTCGCAAATTTTAATTGCGCCAGGGATTGCCTTTTCTATAGTAAATTATTCAAAAAAATAATTTTCAACTGTCGCAAATTTTAAATACGCCAGGGATTGCCTTTTCTATAGTAAATTATTCAAAAAATAATTTTCTACTGTCGCAAATTTTAATTACGCCAGGGATTGCCTTTTCTATAGTAAATTATTCAAAAAATAATTTTCAACTGTCGCAAATTTTAATTACGCCAGTGATTGCCTTTTCTATAGTAAATTATTCAAAAAATAATTTTTTACTGTCGCAAATTTTAATTGCGCCAGGGATTGCCTTTTCTATAGTAAATTATTCAAAAAATAATTTTCTACTGTCGCAAATTTTAAATATCCCAGGGATTGCCTTTTCTATAGTAAATTATTCAAAAAATAATTTTATACTGTCGCAAATTTAATTTACTATATAAAAGGCAATCCCTGGCGTAATTAAAATTTGCGACAGTTGAAAATTATTTTTTGAATAATTTACTATAGAAAAGGCAATCCCTGGCGTAATTATAATTTGCGACAGTTGAAAATTATTTTTTGAATAATTTACTATAGAAAAGGCAATCCCTGGCGTATTTAAAATTTGCGACAGTAGAAAATAATTTTTTGAATAATTTACTATAGAAAAGGCAATCCCTGGCGTAATTAAAATTTGCGACAGTTGAAAATTATTTTTTGAATAATTTACTATAGAAAAGCCAAGCCCTGGCGTAATTAAAATTTGCGACAGTAAAAAATTATTTTTTGAATAATTTACTATAGAAAAGGCAATCCCTGGCGCAATTAAAATTTGCGACAGTAAAAAATTATTTTTTGAATAATTTACTATAGAAAAGGCAATCCCTGGCGTAATTAAAACTTGCGATAGTAAAAAATTATTTTATGAATAATTTACTATAGAAAAGGCAATCCCTGGCGTAATTAAAATTTGCGACAGTAAAAAATTATTTTTTGAATAATTTACTATAGAAAAGGCAATCCCTGGCGTAATTAAAATTTGCGATAGTAAAAAATTATTTTTTGAATAATTTACTATAGAAAAGGCAATCCCTGGCGCAGTTAAAATTTATGGCAGTAGAAAATTATTTTTTGAATAATTTACTATAGAAAAGGCAATCCCTGGCGTAATTAAAATTTGCGACAGTAGAAAATTATTTTTTGAATAATTTACTATATAAAAGGCAATCCCTGGCGCACTTAAAATTTGCGACAGTAGAAAATTATTTTTTGAATAATTTACTGTAGAAAAGGCAATCCCTGGCGCAATTAAAATTTGTGACAGTTGAAAATTATTTTTTGAATAATTTACTATAGAAAAGGCAATCCCTGGCGTAATTAACACTTGCGATAGTAAAAAATTATTTTTTGAATAATTTACTATAGAAAAGGCAATCCCTGGCGTAATTAAAATTTGCGACAGTAGAAAATTATTTTTTGAATAATTTACTATAGAAAAGGCAATCCCTGGCGTAATTAAAATTTGCGACAGTAAAAAATTATTTTTTGAATAATTTACTATAGAAAAGGCAATCCCTGGCGTACTTAAAATTTGCGACAGTAGAAAATTATTTTTTGAATAATTTACTATAGAAAAGGCAATCCCTGGCGTAATTAAAATTTGCGACAGTTGAAAATTATTTTTTTGAATAATTTACTATAGAAAAGGCAATCCCTGGCGTATTTAAAATTTGCGACAGTAAAAAATTATTTTTTGAATAATTTACTATAGAAAAGGCAATCCCTGGCGTAATTAAAATTTGCGACAGTATAAAATTATTTTTGGAATAATTTACTATAGAAAAGGCAATCCCTGGCGCAATTAAAACTTGCGATAGTAAAAATTATTTTTTTGCAAAATTTACTATATAAAAGGCAATCCCTGGCGCACTTAAAATTTGCGACAGTAGAAAATTATTTTTTGAATAATTTACTGTAGAAAAGACAATCCCTGGCGCAATTAAAATTTGCGACAGTAGAAAATTATTTTTTGAATAATTTACTATAGAAAAGGCAATCCCTGGCGTAATTAAAATTTGCGACAGTAGAAAATTATTTTTTGAATAATTTACTATAGAAAAGGCAATCCCTGGCGTATTTAAAATTTGCGACAGTAAAAAATTATTTTTTGAATAATTTACTATAGAAAAGGCAATCCCTGGCGTAATTAAAATTTGCGACAGTAGAAAATTATTTTTTGAATAACTTACTATATAAAAGGCAATCCCTGGCGCACTTAAAATTTGCGACAGTAGAAAATTATTTTTTGAATAATTTACTGTAGAAAAGGCAATCCCTGGCGCAATTAAAATTTGCGACAGTAGAAAATCATTTTTTGAATAATTTACTATGGAAAAGGCAATCCCTGGCGTAATTAAAATTTGCGACAGTAGAAAATTATTTTTTGAATTATTTACTATAGAAAAGGCAATCCCTAGCGTAATTAAAATTTGCGACAGTAGAAAATTATTTTTTGAATAATTTACTATAGAAAAGGCAATCCCTGGCGCAATTAAAATTTGCGACAGTAGAAAACTATTTTTTGAATATTTTACTATAGAAAAGGCAATCCCTGGCGTATTTAAAATTCCCGGCAGTAAAAAATTATTTTTTGAATAATTTACTATAGAAAAGGCAATCCCTGGCGTAATTAAAATTTGCGACAGTATAAAATTATTTTTTGAATAATTTACTATAGAAAAGGCAATCCCTGGCGCAATTAAAACTTGCGATAGTAAAAAATTATTTTTTTGCAAAATTTACTATAGAAAAGGCAATCCCTGGCGTATTTAAAATTTGCGACAGTAAAAAATTATTTTTTGAATAATTTACTATAGAAAAGGCAATCCCTGGCGCAATTAAAATTTGCGACAGTATAAAATTATTTTTTGAATAATTTACTATATAAAAGGCAATCCCTGGCGCAATTAAAATTTGTGACAGTTGAAAATTATTTTTTGAATAATTTACTATAGAAAAGGCAATCCCTGGCGTAATTAAAACTTGCGATAGTAAAAAATTATTTTATGAATAATTTACTATAGAAAAGGCAATCCCTGGCGCAATTAAAATTTGCGACAGTATAAAATTATTTTTTGAATAATTTACTGTGGAAAAGGCAATCCCTGGCGCAATTAAAATTTGCGACAGTAAAAAATTATTTTTTGAATAATTTACTATATAAAAGGCAATCCCTGGCGTAATTAAAATTAGCGACAGTAAAAAATTATTTTTTGAATAATTTACTATATAAAAGGCAATCCCTGGCGTAATTAAAATTTGCGACAGTTGAAAATTATTTTTTGAATAATTTACTATAGAAAAGGCAATCCCTGGCGCATTTAAAATTTGCGACAGTAAAAAATTATTTTTTGAATAATTTACTATAGAAAAGGCAATCCCTGGCGCACTTAAAATTTGCGACAGTAAAAAATTATTTTTTGAATAATTTGCTATAGAAAAGGCAATCCCTGGCGTATTTAAAATTTGCGACAGTAAAAAATTATTTTTTGAATAATTTACTATAGAAAAGGCAATCCCTGGCGCACTTAAAATTTGCGACAGGAAAAAATTATTTTTTGAATAATTTACTATAGAAAAGGCAATCCCTGGCGCACTTAAAATTAGCGACAGTAAAAAATTATTTTTTGAATAATTTACTATAGAAAAGGCAATCCCTGGCGTAATTAAAATTTGCGACAGTTGAAAATTATTTTTTGAATAATTTACTATAGAAAAGGCAATCCCTGGCGCAATTAAAATTTGCGACAGCATAAAATTATTTTTTGAATAATTTACTATATAAAAGGCAATCCCTGGCGCAATTAAAATTTGCGACAGTTGAAAATTATTTTTTGAATAATTTACTATAGAAAAGGCAATCCCTGGCGTAATTAAAACTTGCGATAGTAAAAAATTATTTTTTGAATAATTTACTATAGAAAAGGCAATCCCTGGCGTAATTAAAATTTCCGACAGTAGAAAATTATTTTTTTAATTATTTACTATAGAAAAGGCAATCCCTGGCGCAATTAAAATTTGCGACAGTAAAAAATTATTTTTTGAATAATTTACTGTAGAAAAGGCAATCCCTGGCGCAATTAAAATTTGCGACAGTAGAAAATTATTTTTTGAAAAATTTAGTGTAGAAAAGGCAATCCCTGGCGCACTTAAAATTTGCGACAGTATAAAATTATTTTTTGAATAATTTACTATAGAAAAGGCAATCGCTGGCGCAATTAAAATTTGCGACAGTAGAAAATTATTTTTTGAATAATTTACTATAGAAAAGGCAATTCCTGGCGCAGTTAAAATTTGCGACAGTAGAAAATTATTTTTTGAATAATTTACTATAGAAAAGGCAATCCCTGGCGCAGTTAAAATTTGCTACAGTAAAAAATAATTTTTTGAATAATTTACTATAGAAAAGGCAATCCCTGGCGCACTTAAAATTTGCCACAGTAGAAAATTATTTTTTGAATAATTTACTATAGAAAAGGCAATCCCTGGCGTAATTAAAATTTGCGACAGTTGAAAATTATTTTTTGAATAATTTGCTATAGAAATGGCAATCCCTGGCGTATTTAAAATTTGCGACAGTAAAAAATTATTTTTTGAATAATTTACTATAGAAAAGGCAATCCCTGGCGCAATTAAAATTTGCGACAGTAAAAAATTATTTTTTGAATAATTTACTATAGAAAAGGCAATCCCTGGCGCAATTAAAATTTGCGACAGTTGAAAATTATTTTTTGAATAATTTACTATAGAAAAGGCAATCCCTGGCGTAATTAAAACTTGCGATAGTAAAAAATTATTTTTTGAATAATTTACTATAGAAAAGGCAATCCCTGGCGTAATTAAAATTTGCGACAGTAGAAAATTATTTTTTGAATAATTTACTATAGAAAAGGCAATCCCAGGCGTATTTAAAATTTGCGACAGTAAAAAATTATTTTTTGAATAATTTACTATAGAAAAGGCAATCCCTGGCGCACTTAAAATTTGCGACAGTAGAAAATTATTTTTTGAATGATTTACTATAGAAAAGGCAATCCCTGGCGTAATTAAAATTTGCGACAGTTGAAAATTATTTTTTGAATAATTTACTATAGAAAAAGGCAATCCCTGGCGTATTTAAAATTTGCGACAGTAAAAAATTATTTTTTGAATAATATACTATAGAAAAGGCAATCCCTGGCGCAATTAAAATTTGCGACAGTATAAAATTATTTTTTGAATATTTTACTATAGAAAAGGCACTCCCTGGCGGATTTGAAATTTGCGACAGTAGAAAATTATTTTTTGAATAATTTACTATAGAAAAGGCAATCCCTGGCGCAATTACAATTTGCGACAGTAAAAAATTATTTTTTGAATAATTTACTATAGAAAAGGCAATCCCTGGCGCAATTAAAATTTGCGACAGTTGAAAATTATTTTTTGAATAATTTACTATAGAAAAGGCAATCCCTGGGGTAGTTAAAATTTGCGACAGTAGAAAATTATTTTTTGAATAATTTACTATAGAAAAGGCAATCCGTGGCGCACTTAAAATTTGCGACAGTAAAAAATTATTTTTTGAATAATTTACTATAGAAAAGGCAATCCTGGCGCAATTAAAATTTGCGGACAGTTGAAAATTATTTTTTTGAATAATTTACTATAGAAAAGGCAATCCCTGGCGTAATTAAAATTTGCGACAGTAAAAAATTATTTTTTGAATAATTTACTATAGAAAAGGCAATCCCTGGCGCAATTGAAATTTGCGACAGTTGAAAATTATTTTTTGATAATTTACTATAGAAAAGGCAATCCCTGGGATATTTAAAATTTGCGACAGTAAAAAATTATTTTTGAAAAATTTACTATAGAAAAAGCAATCCCTGGCTTATTTAAAATTTGCGACAGTAAAAAATTATTTTTTGAATAATTTACTATAGAAAAGGCAATCCCTGGCGCCCTTAAAATTTGCGACAGTAGAAAATTATTTTTTGAATAATTTACTATAGAAAAGGCAATCCCTGGCGCACTTAAAATTTGCGACAGTAAAAAATGATTTTTTGAATAATTTACTATAGAAAAGGCAATCCTGGCGCAATTAAAATTTGCGACAGTTGAAAATTATTTTTTGAATAATTTACTATAGAAAAGGCAATCCCTGGCGTAATTAAAATTTGCGACAGTAAAAAATTATTTTTTGAATAATTTACTATAGAAAAGGCAATCCCTGGCGCAATTAAAATTTGCGACAGTTGAAAATTATTTTTTGAATAATTTACTATAGAAAAGGCAATCCCTGGCGCACTTAAAATTTGCGACAGTAAAAAATTATTTTTTGAATAATTTACTATAGAAAAGGCAATCCCTGGCGTAATTAAAATTTGCGACAGTAGAAAATTATTTTTTGAATAATTTACTATAGAAAAGGCAATCCCTGGCGTAATTAAAATTTGCGACAGTAGAAAATTATTTTTTGAATAATTTACTATAGAAAAGGCAATCCCTGGCGTAATTAAAATTTGCGACAGTAGAAAATTATTTTTTGAATAATTTACTATAGAAACGGCAATCCCTGGGATATTTAAAATTTGCGACAGTAAAAAATTATTTTTTGAAAAATTTACTATAGAAAAGGCAATCCCTGGGATATTTAAAATTTGCGACAGTAAAAAATTATTTTTTTTGCAAAATTTACTATAGAAATGGCAATCCCTGGCGTAATTAAAATTTGCGACAGTAGAAAATTATTTTTTGAATAATTTACTATAGAAAAGGCAATCCCTGGCGCAATTAAAATTTGCGACAGTTGAAAATTATTTTTTGAATAATTTACTATAGAAAAGGCAATCCCTGGCGTAATTAAAATTTGCGACAGTAAAAAATTATTTTTTGAATAATTTACTATAGAAAAGGCAATCCCTGGCGCAATTAAAATTTGCGACAGTTGAAAATTATTTTTTGAATAATTTACTATAGAAAAGGCAATCCCTGGCGCACTTAAAATTTGCGACAGTAAAAAATTATTTTTTGAATAATTTACTATAGAAAAGGCAATCCCTGGCGTAATTAAAATTTGCGACAGTAGAAAATTATTTTTTTAATAATTTACTATAGAAAAGGCAATCCCTGGCGCACTTAAAATTTGCGACAGTAGAAAATTATTTTTTGAATAATTTACTATAGAAAAGGCAATCCCTGGCGTAATTAAAATTTGCGACAGTAGAAAATTATTTTTTGAATAATTTACTATAGAAAAGGCAACCCCTGGCGCAATTAAAATTTCCGACAGTTGAAAATTATTTTTTGAATAATTTACTACAGAAAAGGCAGTCCCTGGCCCACTTAAAATTTGCGGCAGTAAAAAATTATTTTTTGAATAATTTACTATAGAAAAGGCAATCCCTGGCGTAATTAAAATTTGCGACAGTAGAAAATTATTTTTTGAATAATTTACTATAGAAAAGGCAATACCTGGCGCAATTAAAATTTGCGACAGTTGAAAATTATTTTTTGAATAATTTACTATAGAAAAGGCAATCCCTGGGATATTTAAAATTTGCGACAGTAAAAAATTATTTTTTGAAAAATTTACTATAGAAAAGGCAATCCCTGGGATATTTAAAATTTGCGACAGTAAAAAATTATTTTTTTGCAAAATTTACTATAGAAAAAGCAATTTGAAATTTGCGACAGTAGAAAATTATTTTTTGAATAATTTACTATAGAAAAGGCAATCCCTGGCGTAATTAAAATTTGCGACAGTATAAAATTATTTTTTGAATAATTTACTATAGAAAAGGCAATCCCTGGCGCAATTAAACTTGCGATATAAAAAATTATTTTTTTGCAAAATTTACTATAGAAAAGGCAATCCCTGGCGTATTTAAAATTTGCGACAGTAAAAAATTATTTTTTGAATAATTTACTATAGAAAAGGCAATCCCTGGCGCAATTAAAATTTGCGACAGTATAAAATTATTTTTTGAATAATTTACTATATAAAAGGCAATCCCTGGCGCAATTAAAATTTGCGACAGTTGAAAATTATTTTTTGAATAATTTACTATAGAAAAGGCAATCCCTGGCGTAATTAAAACTTGCGATAGTAAAAAAATTATTTTTTGAATAATTTACTATAGAAAAGGCAATCCCTGGCGTAATTAAAATTTGCGACAGTAGAAAATTATTTTTTGAATAATTTACTATAGAAAATTCAATCCCTGGCGCAATCAAAATTTGCGACAGTCTATAATTATTTTTTGAATAATTTACTGTAGAAAAGGCAATCCCTGGAGCAATTAAAATTTGCGACAGTAGAAAATTATTTTTTGAAAAATTTACTGTAGAAATGGCAATCCCTGGCGCACTTAAAATTTGCGACAGTATAAAAATTATTTTTTGAATAATTTACTATAGAAAAGGCAATCCCTAGCGCAATTAAAATTTGCGACAGTAGAAAATTATTTTTTGAATAATTTACTATAGAAAAGGCAATCCCTGGCGCAATTAAAATTTGTGACAGTAGAAAATTATTTTTTGAATAATTTACTATAGAAAAGGCAAACCCTGGCGTAATTAAAATTTGCGACAGTAAAAAATTATTTTTTGAATAATTTACTATAGAAAAGGCAATCCCTGGCGCACTTAAAATTTGCGACAGTAGAAAATTATTTTTTGAATAATTTACTATAGAAAAGGCAATCCCTGGCGTAATTAAAATTTGCGACAGTTGAAAATAATTTTTTGAATCATTTACTATAGAAAAGGCAATCCCTGGCGTAATTAAAATTTGCGACAGTAGAAAATAATTTTTTGAATAATTTACTATTGAAAAGGCAATCCCTGGCGTAATTAAAATTTGCGACAGTAAAAAATTATTTTTTGAATAATTTACTATAGAAAAGGCAATCCCTGGCGCAATTAAAATTTGCGACAGTTGAAAATTATTTTTTGAATAATTTACTATAGAAAAGGCAATCCCTGGCGTAATTAAAACTTGCGATAGTAAAAAATTATTTTTTGAATAATTTACTATAGAAAAGGCAATCCCTGTCGTAATTAAAATTTGCGACAGGAGAAAATTATTTTTTGAATAATTTACTATAGAAAAGGCAATCCCTGGCGTATTTAAAATTTGCGACAGTAAAAAAATATTTTTTGAATAATTTACTATAGAAAAGGCAATCCCTGGCGCACTTAAAATTTGCGACAGTAAAAAATTATTTTTTAATAATTTACTATAGAAAAGGCAATCCCTGGGATATTTAACATTTGCGACAGTAGAAAATTATTTTTTGAATAATTTACTATAGAAAAGGCAATCCCTGGCGCAATTAAAATTTGCGACAGTCTATAATTATTTTTTGAATAATTTACTGTAGAAAAGGCAATCCCTGGCGCAATTAAAATTTGCGACAGTAGAAAATTATTTTTTGAAAAATTTACTGTAGAAATGGCAATCCCTGGCGCACTTAAAATTTGCGACAGTATAAAATTATTTTTTGAATAATTTACTATAGAAAAGGCAGTCCCTAGCGCAATTAAAATTTGCGACAGTAGAAAATTATTTTTTGAATAATTTACTATAGAAAAGGCAATCCCTGGCGCAATTAAAATTTGTGACAGTAGAAAATAATTTTTTGAATAATTTACTATAGAAAAGGCAATCCCTGGCGTAATTAAAATTTGCGACAGTAAAAAATTATTTTTTGAATAATTTACTATAGAAAAGGCAATCCCTGGCGCACTTAAAATTTGCGACAGTAGAAAATTATTTTTTGAATAATTTACTATAGAAAAGGCAATCCCTGGCGTAATTAAAATTTGCGACAGTTGAAAATTATTTTTTGAATCATTTACTATAGAAAAGGCAATCCCTGGCGTAATTAAAATTTGCGACAGTAGAAAATTATTTTTTGAATAATTTACTATTGAAAAGGCAATCCCTGGCGTAATTAAAATTTGCGACAGTAAAAAATTATTTTTTGAATAATTTACTATAGAAAAGGCAATCCCTGGCGCAATTAAAATTTGCGACAGTTGAAAATTATATTTTGAATAATTTACTATAGAAAAGGCAATCCCTGGCGTAATTAAAACTTGCGATAGTAAAAAATTATTTTTTGAATAATTTACTATAGAAAAGGCAATCCCTGGCGTAATTAAAATTTGCGACAGGAGAAAATTATTTTTTGAATAATTTACTATAGAAAAGGCAATCCCTGGCGTATTTAAAATTTGCGACAGTAAAAAATTATTTTTTGAATAATTTACTATAGAAAAGGCAATCCCTGGCGCACTTAAAATTTGCGACAGTAAAAAATTATTTTTTAATAATTTACTATAGAAAAGGCAATCCCTGGGATATTTAAAATTTGCGACAGTAGAAAATTATTTTTTGAATAATTTACTATAGAAAAGGCAATCCCTGGCGTAATTAAAATTTGCGACAGTTGAAAATTATTTTTTGAAAAATTTACTGTAGAAAAGGCAATCCCTGGCGCAATTAAAATTTGCGACAGTAGAAAATTATTTTTTGAATAATTTACTATAGAAAAGGCAATCCCTGGCGTAATTAAAACTTGCGATAGTAAAAAATTATTTTTTGAATAATTTACTATAGAAAAGGCAATCCCTGGCGTAATTAAAATTTGCGACAGTAGAAAATTATTTTTTGAATAATTTACTATAGAAAAGGCAATCCCTGGCGTATTTAAAATTTGCGACAGTAAAAAATTATTTTTTGAATAATTTACTATAGAAAAGGCAATCCCTGGCGCACTTAAAATTTGCGACAGTAAAAAATTATTTTTTAATAATTTACTATAGAAAAGGCAATCCCTGGGATATTTAAAATTTGCGACAGTAGAAAATTATTTTTTGAATAATTTACTATAGAAGAGGCAATCCCTGGCGTAATTAAAATTTGCGACAGTTGAAAATTATTTTTTGAAAAGTTTACTGTAGAAAAGGCAATCCCTGGCGCAATTAAAATTTGCGACAGTAGAAAATTATTTTTTGAATAATTTACTATAGAAAAGGCAATCCTTGGCGTAATTAAAATTTGCGACAGTAAAAAATTATTTTTTGAATAATTTACTATAGAAAAGGCAATCCCTGGCGCACTTAAAATTTGCGACAGTAGAAAATTATTTTTTGAATAATTTACTATAGAAAAGGCAATCCCTGGCGTAATTAAAATTTGCGACAGTAAAAAATTATTTTTTGAATAATTTACTATAGAAAAGGCAATCCCTGGCGCAATTAAAACTTGCGATAGTAAAAAATTATTTTTTTTGCAAAATTTACTATAGAAAAGGCAATCCCTGGCGTATTTAAAATTTGCGACAGTAGAAAATTATTTTTTGAATAATTTACTATAGAAAAGGCAATCCCTGGCGTAATTAAAATTTGCGACAGTTGAAAATTATTTTTGAAAAATTTACTGTAGAAAAGGCAATCCCTGGCGCAATTAAAATTTGCGACAGTAGAAAATTATTTTTTGAATAATTTACTATATAAAAGGCAATCCCTGGCGGATTTGAAATTTGCGACAGTAGAAAATTATTTTTTGAATAATTTACTATAGAAGAGGCAATCCCTGGCGTAATTAAAATTTGCGACAGTATAAAATTATTTTTTGAATAATTTATTATAGAAAAGGCAATCCCTGGCGCAATTAAAACTTGCGATAGTAAAAAATTATTTTTTTGCAAAATTTACTATAGAAAAGGCAATCCCTGGCGTATTTAAAATTTGCGACAGTAAAAAATTATTTTTTGAATAATTTACTATAGAAAAGGCAATCCCTGGCGCAAATAAAATTTGCGACAGTATAAAATTATTTTTTTAATAATTTACTATATAAAAGGCAATCCCTGGCGCAATTAAAATTTGCGACAGTTGAAAATTATTTTTTGAATAATTTACTATAGAAAAGGCAATCCCTGGCGTAATTAAAACTTGCGATAGTAAAAAAATTATTTTTTGAATAATTTACTATAGAAAAGGCAATCCCTGGCGTAATTAAAATTTGCGACAGTAGAAAATTATTTTTTGAATAATTTACTATAGAAAAGGCAATCCCTGGCGCAATTAAAATTTGCGACAGTATATAATTATTTTTTGAATAATTTACTGTAGAAAAGGCAATCCCTGGCGCAATTAAAATTTGCGACAGTAGAAAATAATTTTTTGAAAAATTTACTGTAGAAATGGCAATCCCTGGCGCACTTAAAATTTGCGACAGTATAAAATTGTTTTTTGAATAATTTACTATAGAAAAGCCAATCCCTGGCGTAATTAAAATTTGCGACAGTAGAAAATTATTTTTTGAATAATTTACTATAGAAAAGGCAATCCCTGGCGCAATTAAAATTTGCGACAGTAGAAAATTATTTTTTGAATAATTTACTATAGAAAAGGCAATCCCTGGCGTAATTAAAATTTGCGACAGTAAAAAATTATTTTTTGAATAATTTACTATAGAAAAGGCAATCCCTGGCGCACTTAAAATTTGCGACAGTAGAAAATTATTTTTTGAATAATTTACTATAGAAAAGGCAATCCCTGGCGTAATTAAAATTTGCGACAGTTGAAAATTATTTTTTGAATCATTTACTATAGAAAAGGCAATCCCTGGCGTAATTAAAATTTGCGACAGTAGAAAATTATTTTTTGAATAATTTACTATTGAAAAGGCAATCCCTGGCGTAATTAAAATTTGCGACAGTAAAAAATTATTTTTTGAATAATTTACTATCGAAAAGGCAATCCCTGGCGCAATTAAAATTTGCGACAGTTGAAAATTATTTTTTGAATAATTTACTATAGAAAAGGCAATCCCTGGCGTAATTAAAACTTGCGATAGTAAAAAATTATTTTTTGAATAATTTACTATAGAAAAGGCAATCCCTGGCGTAATTAAAATTTGCGACAGTAGAAAATTATTTTTTGAATAATTTACTATAGAAAAGGCAATCCCTGGCGTATTTAAAATTTGCGACAGTAAAAAATTATTTTTTGAATAATTTACTATAGAAAAGGCAATCCCTGGCGCACTTAAAATTTGCGACAGTAAAAAATTATTTTTTAATAATTTACTATAGAAAAGGCAATCCCTGGGATATTTAAAATTTGCGACAGTAGAAAATTATTTTTTGAATAATTTACTATAGAAGAGGCAATCCCTGGCGTAATTAAAATTTGCGACAGTTGAAAATTATTTTTTGAAAAGTTTACTGTAGAAAAGGCAATCCCTGGCGCAATTAAAATTTGCGACAGTAGAAAATTATTTTTTGAATAATTTACTATAGAAAAGGCAATCCTTGGCGTAATTAAAATTTGCGACAGTAAAAAATTATTTTTTGAATAATTTACTATAGAAAAGGCAATCCCTGGCGCACTTAAAATTTGCGACAGTAGAAAATTATTTTTTGAATAATTTACTATAGAAAAGGCAATCCCTGGCGTAATTAAAATTTGCGACAGTAAAAAATTATTTTTTGAATAATTTACTATAGAAAAGGCAATCCCTGGCGCAATTAAAACTTGCGATAGTAAAAAATTATTTTTTTTGCAAAATTTACTATAGAAAAGGCAATCCCTGGCGTATTTAAAATTTGCGACAGTAAAAAATTATTTTTTGAATAATTTACTATAGAAAAGGCAATCCCTGGCGCAATTAAAATTTGCGACAGTATAAAATTATTTTTTGAATAATTTACTATATAAAAGGCAATCCCTGGCGCAATTAAAATTTGCGACAGTTGAAAATTATTTTTTGAATAATTTACGATAGAAAAGGCAATCCCTGGCGTAATTAAAACTTGCGATAGTAAAAAATTATTTTTTGAATAATTTACTATAGAAAAGGCAATCCCTGGCGTAATTAAAATTTTTTGACAGTAGACAATTATTTTTTGAATAATTTACTGTAGAAAAGGCAATCCCTGGCGCAATTAAAATTTGCGACAGGATAAAATTATTTTTTGAATAATTTACTATAGAAAAGGCAATCCCTGGCGCACTTAAAATTTGCGACAGTTGAAAATTATTTTTTGAAAAATTTACTGTAGAAAAGGCAATCCCTGGCGTAATTAAAATTTGCGACAGTAGAAAATTATTTTTTGAATAATTTACTATAGAAAAGGCAATCCCTGGCGGATTTGAAATTTGCGACAGTAGAAAATTATTTTTTGAATAATTTACTATATAAAAGGCAATCCCTGGCGTAATTAAAATTTGCGACAGTTGAAAATTATTTTTTGAATAATTTACTATAGAAAAGGCAATCCCTGGCGTAATTAAAATTTGCGACAGTAGAAAATAATTTTTTGAATAATTTAATATAGAAAAGGCAATCCCTGGCGCAATTAAAACTTGCGATTGTAAAAAATTATTTTTTGAATAATTTACTATAGAAAAGGCAATCCCTGGCGTAATTAAAATTTGCGACAGTAGAAAATTATTTTTTGAATAATTTACTATAGAAAAGGCAATCCCTGGCGCAATTAAAATTTGCGACAGTATAAAATTATTTTTTGAATAATTTACTATAGAAAAGGCAATCCCTGGCGCACTTACAATTTGCGATAGTAAAAAATTATTTTTTGAATAATTTACTATAGAAAAGGCAGTCCCTGGCGCAATTAAAATTTGCGACAGTTGAAAATTATTTTTTGAATAATTTACTATATAAAAGGCAATCCCTGGCATATTTAAAATTTGCGACAGTAAAAAATGAATTTTTGAATAATTTACTATATAAAAGACAATCCCTGGCGTAATTAAAATATGCGACAGTTGAAAATTATTTTTTGAATAATTTACTATAGAAAAGGCAATCCCTGGCGTAATTAAAATTTGCGACAGTAGGAAATTATTTTTTGGATAATTTACTATAGAAAAGGCAATCCCTGGCGTAATTAAAATTTGCGACAGTAAAAAATTATTTTTTGAATAATTTACTATAGAAAAGGCAATCCCTGGCGTAATTAAAATTTGCGACAGTAAAAAATTATTTTTTGAATAATTTACTATAGAAAAGGCAATCCCTGGCGTAATTAAAATTTGCGACAGTTGAAAATTTTTTTTGAATAATTTACTATAGAAAAGGCAATCCCTGGCGTAATTAAAATTTGCGACAGTTGAAAATTATTTTTTGAATAATTTACTATAGAAAAGGCAATCCCTGGCGCAATTAAAATTTGCGATAGTAAAAAATTATTTTTTGAATAATTTACTATAGAAAAGGCAATCCCTGGCGCAATTAAAATTTGCGACAATTGAAAATTATTTTTTGAATAATTTACTATAGAAAGGCAATCCCTGGCGCAATTAAAACTTGCGATAGTAAAAAATTATTTTTTTGCAAAATTTACTATAGAAAAGGCAATCCCTGGCGTATTTAAAATTTGCGACAGTAAAAAATTATTTTTTGAATAATTTACTATAGAAAAGGCAATCCCTGGCGCAATTAAAATTTGCGACAGTATAAAATTATTTTTTTAATAATTTACTATATAAAAGGCAATCCCTGGCGCAATTAAAATTTGCGACAGTTGAAAATTATTTTTTGAATAATTTACTATAGAAAAGGCAATCCCTGGCGTAATTAAAACTTGCGATAGTAAAAAAATTATTTTTTGAATAATTTACTATAGAAAAGGCAATCCCTGGCGTAATTAAAATTTGCGACAGTAGAAAATTATTTTTTGAATAATTTACTATAGAAAAGGCAATCCCTGGCGCAATTAAAATTTGCGACAGTATATAATTATTTTTTGAATAATTTACTGTAGAAAAGGCAATCCCTGGCGCAATTAAAATTTGCGACAGTAGAAAATAATTTTTTGAAAAATTTACTGTAGAAATGGCAATCCCTGGCGCACTTAAAATTTGCGACAGTATAAAATTGTTTTTTGAATAATTTACTATAGAAAAGCCAATCCCTGGCGTAATTAAAATTTGCGACAGTAGAAAATTATTTTTTGAATAATTTACTATAGAAAAGGCAATCCCTGGCGCAATTAAAATTTGCGACAGTAGAAAATTATTTTTTGAATAATTTACTATAGAAAAGGCAATCCCTGGCGTAATTAAAATTTGCGACAGTAAAAAATTATTTTTTGAATAATTTACTATAGAAAAGGCAATCCCTGGCGCACTTAAAATTTGCGACAGTAGAAAATTATTTTTTGAATAATTTACTATAGAAAAGGCAATCCCTGGCGTAATTAAAATTTGCGACAGTTGAAAATTATTTTTTGAATCATTTACTATAGAAAAGGCAATCCCTGGCGTAATTAAAATTTGCGACAGTAGAAAATTATTTTTTGAATAATTTACTATTGAAAAGGCAATCCCTGGCGTAATTAAAATTTGCGACAGTAAAAAATTATTTTTTGAATAATTTACTATCGAAAAGGCAATCCCTGGCGCAATTAAAATTTGCGACAGTTGAAAATTATTTTTTGAATAATTTACTATAGAAAAGGCAATCCCTGGCGTAATTAAAACTTGCGATAGTAAAAAATTATTTTTTGAAAAGTTTACTGTAGAAAAGGCAATCCCTGGCGCAATTAAAATTTGCGACAGTAGAAAATTATTTTTTGAATAATTTACTATAGAAAAGGCAATCCTTGGCGTAATTAAAATTTGCGACAGTAAAAAATTATTTTTTGAATAATTTACTATAGAAAAGGCAATCCCTGGCGCACTTAAAATTTGCGACAGTAGAAAATTATTTTTTGAATAATTTACTATAGAAAAGGCAATCCCTGGCGTAATTAAAATTTGCGACAGTAAAAAATTATTTTTTGAATAATTTACTATAGAAAAGGCAATCCCTGGCGCAATTAAAACTTGCGATAGTAAAAAATTATTTTTTTTGCAAAATTTACTATAGAAAAGGCAATCCCTGGCGTATTTAAAATTTGCGACAGTAAAAAATTATTTTTTGAATAATTTACTATAGAAAAGGCAATCCCTGGCGCAATTAAAATTTGCGACAGTATAAAATTATTTTTTGAATAATTTACTATATAAAAGGCAATCCCTGCCGCAATTAAAATTTGCGACAGTTGAAAATTATTTTTTGAATAATTTACGATAGAAAAGGCAATCCCTGGCGTAATTAAAACTTGCGATAGTAAAAAATTATTTTTTGAATAATTTACTATAGAAAAGGCAATCCCTGGCGTAATTAAAATTTTTTGACAGTAGACAATTATTTTTTGAATAATTTACTGTAGAAAAGGCAATCCCTGGCGCAATTAAAATTTGCGACAGGATAAAATTATTTTTTGAATAATTTACTATAGAAAAGGCAATCCCTGGCCCACTTAAAATTTGCGACAGTTGAAAATTATTTTTTGAAAAATTTACTGTAGAAAAGGCAATCCCTGGCGTAATTAAAATTTGCGACAGTAGAAAATTATTTTTTGAATAATTTACTATAGAAAAGGCAATCCCTGGCGGATTTGAAATTTGCGACAGTAGAAAATTATTTTTTGAATAATTTACTATAGAAAAGGCAATCCCTGGCGTAATTAAAATTTGCGACAGTTGAAAATTATTTTTTGAATAATTTACTATAGAAAAGGCAATCCCTGGCGTAATTAAAATTTGCGACAGTAGAAAATAATTTTTTGAATAATTTAATATAGAAAAGGCAATCCCTGGCGCAATTAAAACTTGCGATTGTAAAAAATTATTTTTTGAATAATTTACTATAGAAAAGGCAATCCCTGGCGTTATTAAAATTTGCGACAGTAGAAAATTATTTTTTGAATAATTTACTATAGAAAAGGCAATCCCTGGCGCAATTAAAATTTGCGACAGTATAAAATTATTTTTTGAATAATTTACTATAGAAAAGGCAATCCCTGGCGCACTTACAATTTGCGATAGTAAAAAATTATTTTTTGAATAATTTACTATAGAAAAGGCAGTCCCTGGCGCAATTAAAATTTGCGACAGTTGAAAATTATTTTTTGAATAATTTACTATATAAAAGGCAATCCCTGGCATATTTAAAATTTGCGACAGTAAAAAATGAATTTTTGAATAATTTACTATATAAAAGACAATCCCTGGCGTAATTAAAATATGCGACAGTTGAAAATTATTTTTCGAATAATTTACTATAGAAAAGGCAATCCCTGGCGTAATTAAAATTTGCGACAGTAGGAAATTATTTTTTGGATAATTTACTATAGAAAAGGCAATCCCTGGCGTAATTAAAATTTGCGACAGTAAAAAATTATTTTTTGAATAATTTACTATAGAAAAGGCAATCCCTGGCGTAATTAAAATTTGCGACAGTAAAAAATTATTTTTTGAATAATTTACTATAGAAAAGGCAATCCCTGGCGTAATTAAAATTTGCGACAGTTGAAAATTATTTTTTGAATAATTTACTATAGAAAAGGCAATCCCTGGCGTAATTAAAATTTGCGACAGTTGAAAATTATTTTTTGAATAATTTACTATAGAAAAGGCAATCCCTGGCGCAATTAAAATTTGCGATAGTAAAAAATTATTTTTTGAATAATTTACTATAGAAAAGGCAATCCCTGGCGCAATTAAAATTTGCGACAATTGAAAATTATTTTTTGAATAATTTACTATAGAAAGGCAATCCCTGGCGTAATTAAAATTTGCGACAGTCAAAAATTATTTTTTGAATAATTTACTATAGAAAAGGCAATCCCTGGCGCATTTAAAATTTGCGACAGTAAAAAATTATTTTTTGAATAATTTACTATAGAAAAGGCAATCCCTGGCGCAATTAAAATTTGTGACAGTAAAAAATTATTTTTTGAATAATTTACTATAGAAAAGGCAATCCCTGGCGCACTTAAAATTTGCGACAGTAAAAAATTATTTTTTGAATAATTTACTATAGAAAAGACAATCCCTGGGATATTAGAAATTTGCGACAGTAGAAAATTATTTTTTGAATAATTTACTATAGAAAAGGCAATCCCTGGCGTAATTAAAATTTGCGACAGTAGAAAATTATTTTTTGAATAATTTACTATAGAAAAGGCAATCCTTGGCGCACTTAAAATTTGCGACAGTATAAAATTATTTTTTGAATAATTTACTGTAGAAAAGGAAATCCCTGGCGCAATTAAAATTTGCGACAGTAAAAAATTATTTTTTGAATAATTTACTATAGAAAAGGCAATCCCTGGCGCACTTAAAATTTGCGACAGTAAAAAATAATTTTTTGAATAATTTACTATAGAAAAGGCAATCCCTGGCGCACTTAAAATATGCGACAGTAAAAAATTATTTTTTGAATAATTTACTATAGAAAAGGCAATCCCTGGCGCAATTAAAATTTACGACAGTTGAAAATTATTTTTTGAATAATTTACTATAGAATAGGCAATCCCTGGCGTAATTAAAATTTGCGACAGTAGAAAATTATTTTTTGAATAATTTACTATAGAAAAGGCAATCCCTGGCGTATTTAAAATTTGCGACAGTAAAAAATTATTTTTTGAATAATTTACTATAGAAAAGGCAATCCCTGGCGTAATTAAAATTTGCGACATTTGAAAATTATTTTTTGAATAATTTACTATAGAAAAGGCAATCCCTGGCGCAATTAAAATTTGCGACAGTTGAAAATTATTTTTTGAATAATTTCCTATAGAAAAGGCAATCCCTGGCGTAATTAAAATTTGC
Source organism: Dioctria linearis (assembly GCA_963930735.1). Classification (NCBI taxonomy): domain Eukaryota; kingdom Metazoa; phylum Arthropoda; class Insecta; order Diptera; family Asilidae; genus Dioctria; species Dioctria linearis. Next base: position 49,948 of record CAWVNZ010000929.1, on the reverse strand, counting down.
GACAGTAGAAAATTATTTTTTGAATAATTTACTATAGAAAAAGGCAATCCCTGGCGTAATTAAAATTTGCGACAAAAGAAAATTATTTTTTGAATAATTTACTATAGAAAAGGCAATCCCTGGCGTATTTAAAATTTGCGACAGTAAAAAATTATTTTTTGAATAATTTACTATAGAAAAGGCAATCCCTGGCGTAATTAAAACTTGCGATAGTAAAAAATTATTTTTTGAATAATTTACTATAGAAAAGGCAATCCCTGGCGTAATTAAAATTTGCGACAGTAGAAAATTATTTTTTTAATAATTTACTATAGAAAAGGCAATCCCTGGCGTAATTAAAATTTGCGACAGTAGAAAATTATTTTTTGAATAATTTACTATAGAAAACGCATTCCCTGGCGCACTTAAAATTTGCGAGAGTAAAAAATTATTTTTTGAATAATTTACTATAGAAAAGGCAATCCCTGGGATATTTGAAATTTGCGACAGTAGAAAATTATTTTTTGAATAATTTACTATAGAAAAGGCAATCCCTGGGATATTTGAAATTTGCGACAGTAGAAAATTATTTTTTGAATAATTTACTATAGAAAAGGCAATCCCTGGCGTAATTAAAATTTGCGACAGTAGAAAATTATTTTTTGAATAATTTACTATAGAAAAGGCAATCCCTGGCGCAATTAAAATTTGCGACAGTATAAAATTATTTTTTGAATAATTTACTGTAGAAAAGGCAATCCCTGGCGCAATTAAAATTTGCGACAGTTGAAAATTATTTTTTGAATAATTTACTATAGAAAAGGCAATCCCTGGCGCAATTAAAATTTGCGACAGTTGAAAATTATTTTTTGAATAATTTTCTATAGAAAAGGCAATCCCTGGCGTAATTAAAATTTGCGACAGTAGAAAATTATTTTTTGAATAATTTACTATAGAAAAGGCAATCCCTGGCGTAATTAAAATTTGCGACAGTAGAAAATTATTTTTTGAATAATTTACTATAGAAAAGGCAATCCCTGGCGTAATTAAAATTTGCGACAGTAAAAAATTATTTTTCGAATAATTTACTATAGAAAAGGCAATCCCTGGCGTAATTAAAACTTGCGATAGTAAAAAATTATTTTTTGAATAATTTACTATAGAAAAGGCAATCCCTGGCGCAATTAAAATTTGCGACAGAAGAAAATTATTTTTTGAATAATTTACTATAGAAAAGGCAATCCCTGGCGTAATTAAAATTTGCGACAGTAGAAAATTATTTTTTGAATAATTTACTATAGAAAAGGCAATCCCTGGCGCAATTAAAATTTGCGATAGTAAAAAATTATTTTTTGAATAATTTACTATAGAAAAGGCAATCCCTGGCGCAATTAAAATTTGCGACAATTGAAAATTATTTTTTGAATAATTTACTATAGAAAGGCAATCCCTGGCGTAATTAAAATTTGCGACAGTCAAAAATTATTTTTTGAATAATTTACTATAGAAAGGCAATCCCTGGCGCACTTAAAATTTGCGACAGTAAAAAACTATTTTTTGAATAATTTACTATAGAAAAGGCAATCCCTGGCGCAATTAAAATTTGCGACAGTAAAAAATTATTTTTTGAATAATTTACTATAGAAAAGGCAATCCCTGGCGCACTTAAAATTTGCGACAGTAAAAAATTATTTTTTGAATAATTTACTATAGAAAAGGCAATCCCTGGCGCAATTAAAATTTGCGACAGTTGAAAATTATTTTTTGAATAATTTACTATAGAATAGGCAATCCCTGGCGTAATTAAAATTTGCGACAGTAGAAAATTATTTTTTGAATAATTTACTATAGAAAAGGCAATCCCTGACGTATTTAAAATTTGCGACAGTAAAAAATTATTTTTTGAATAATTTACTATAGAAAAGGCAATCCCTGGCGTAATTAAAATTTGCGACAGTTGAAAATTATTTTTTGAATAATTTACTATAGAAAAGGCAATCCCTGGCGCAATTAAAATTTGCGACAGTTGAAAATTATTTTTTGAATAATTTTCTATAGAAAAGGCAATCCCTGGCGCAATTAAAATTTGCGACAGTAGAAAATTATTTTTTGAATAATTTACTATAGAAAAGGCAATCCCTGGCGTAATTAAAATTTGCGACAGTAGAAAATTATTTTTTGAATAATTTACTATAGAAAAGGCAATCCCTGGCGTAATTAAAATTTGCGACAGTAAAAAATTATTTTTTGAATAATTTACTATAGAAAAGGCAATCCCTGGCGTAATTAAAACTTGCGATAGTAAAAAATTATTTTTTGAATAATTTACAATAGAAAAGGCAATCCCTGGCGCAATTAAAATTTGCGACAGAAGAAAATTATTTTTTGAATAATTTACTATAGAAAGGCAATCCCTGGCGTGTTTAAAATTTGCGACAGTAAAAAATTATTTTTTGAATAATTTACTATAGAAAAGGCAATCCCTGGCGTAATTAAAACTTGCGATAGAAAAAAATTATTTTTTGAATAATTTACTATAGAAAAGGCAATCCCTGGCGTAATTAAAATTTGCGACAGTAGAAAATTATTTTTTGAATAATTTACTATAGAAAAGGCAATCCCTGGCGTAATTAAAATTTGCGACAGTAGAAAATTAGTTTTTGAATAATTTACTATAGAAAACGCAATCCCTGGCGCACTTAAAATTTGCGAGAGTAAAAAATTATTTTTTGAATAATTTACTATAGAAAAGGCAATCCCTGGGATATTTGAAATTTGCGACAGTGGAAAATTATTTTTTGAATAATTTACTATAGAAAAGGCAATCCCTGGGATATTTGAAATTTGCGACAGTAGAAAATTATTTTTTGAATAATTTACTATAGAAAAGGCAATCCCTGGCGTAATTAAAATTTGCGACAGTAGAAAATTATTTTTTGAATAATTTACTATAGAAAAGGCAATCCCTGGCGCAATTAAAATTTGCGACAGTATAAAATAATTTTTTGAATAATTTACTATAGAAAAGGCAATCCCTGGCGCAATTAAAATTTGCGACAGTTGAAAATTATTTTTTGAATAATTTTCTATAGAAAAGGCAATCCCTGGCGCAATTAAAATTTGCGACAGTAGAAAATTATTTTTTGAATAATTTACTATAGAAAAGGCAATCCCTGGCGTAATTAAAATTTGCGACAGTAGAAAATTATTTTTTGAATAATTTACTATAGAAAAGGCAATCCCTGGCGTAATTAAAATTTGCGACAGTAAAAAATTATTTTTTGAATAATTTACTATAGAAAAGGCAATCCCTGGCGTAATTAAAACTTGCGATAGTAAAAAATTATTTTTTGAATAATTTACAATAGAAAAGGCAATCCCTGGCGCAATTAAAATTTGCGACAGAAGAAAATTATTTTTTGAATAATTTACTATAGAAAAGGCAATCCCTGGCGTGTTTAAAATTTGCGACAGTAAAAAATTATTTTTTGAATAATTTACTATAGAAAAGGCAATCCCTGGCGTAATTAAAACTTGCGATAGTAAAAAATTATTTTTTGAATAATTTACTATAGAAAAGGCAATCCCTGGCGTAATTAAAATTTGCGACAGTAGAAAATTATTTTTTGAATAATTTACTATAGAAAAGGCAATCCCTGGCGTAATTAAAATTTGCGACAGTAGAAAATTAGTTTTTGAATAATTTACTATAGAAAACGCAATCCCTGGCGCACTTAAAATTTGCGAGAGTAAAAAATTATTTTTTGAATAATTTACTATAGAAAAGGCAATCCCTGGGATATTTGAAATTTGCGACAGTGGAAAATTATTTTTTGAATAATTTACTATAGAAAAGGCAATCCCTGGGATATTTGAAATTTGCGACAGTAGAAAATTATTTTTTGAATAATTTACTATAGAAAAGGCAATCCCTGGCGTAATTAAAATTTGCGACAGTAGAAAATTATTTTTTGAATAATTTACTATAGAAAAGGCAATCCCTGGCGCAATTAAAATTTGCGACAGTATAAAATAATTTTTTGAATAATTTACTGTAGACAAGGCAATCCCTGGCGTATTTAAAATTTGCGACAGTAAAAAATTATTTTTTGAATAATTTACTATAGAAAAGGCAATCCCTGGCATAATTAAAACTTGCGATAGAAAAAAATTATTTTTTGAATAATTTACTATAGAAAAGGCAATCCCTGGCGTAATTAAAATTTGCGACAGTAGAAAATTATTTTTTGAATAATTTACTATAGAAAAGGCAATCCCTGGCGTAATTAAAATTTGCGACAGTAGAAAATTATTTTTTGAATAATTTACTATAGAAAACGCAATCCCTGGCGCACTTAAAATTTGCGAGAGTAAAAAATTATTTTTTGAATAATTTACTATAGAAAAGGCAATTCCTGGGATATTTGAAATTTGCGACAGTAGAAAATTATTTTTTGAATAATTTACTATAGAAAAGGCAATCCCTGGCATAATTAAAACTTGCGATAGAAAAAAATTATTTTTTGAATAATTTACTATAGAAAAGGCAATCCCTGGCGTAATTAAAATTTGCGACAGTAGAAAATTATTTTTTGAATAATTTACTATAGAAAAGGCAATCCCTGGCGTAATTAAAATTTGCGACAGTAGAAAATTATTTTTTGAATAATTTACTATAGAAAACGCAATCCCTGGCGCAATTAAAATTTGCGACAGTATAAAATTATTTTTTGAATAATTTACTGTAGAAAAGGCAATCCCTGGCGCAATTAAAATTTGCGACAGTAAAAAATTATTTTTTGAATAATTTACTATAGAAAAGGCAATCCCTGGTGCACTTAAAATTTGCGACAGTAAAAAATTATTTTTTGAATAATTTACTATAGAAAAGGCAATCCCTGGCGCAATTAAAATTTGCGACAGTTGAAAATTATTTTTTGAATAATTTACTATAGAATAGGCAATCCCTGGCGTAATTAAAATTTGCGACAGTAGAAAATTATTTTTTGAATAATTTACTATAGAAAAGGCAATCCCTGGCGTATTTAAAATTTGCGACAGTAAAAAATTATTTTTTGAATAATTTACTATAGAAAAGGCAATCCCTGGCGTAATTAAAATTTGCGACAGTTGAAAATTATTTTTTGAATAATTTACTATAGAAAAGGCAATCCCTGTCGCAATTAAAATTTGCGACAGTTGAAAATTATTTTTTGAATAATTTACTATAGAAAAGGCAATCCCTGGCGTAATTAAAATGTGCGAGAGTAGAAAATTATTTTTTGAATAATTTACTATAGAAAAGGCAATCCCTGGCGTAATTAAAATTTGCGACAGTAGAAAATTATTTTTTGAATAATTTACTATAGAAAAGGCAATCCCTGGCGTAATTAAAATTTGCGACAGTAAAAAATTATTTTTTGAATAATTTACTATAGAAAAGGCAATCCCTGGAGTAATTAAAACTTGCGATAGTAAAAAATTATTTTTTGAATAATTTACTATAGAAAAGGCAATCCCTGGCGCAATTAAAATTTGCGACAGTAGAAAATTATTTTTTGAATAATTTACTATAGAAAAGGCAATCCCTGGCGTATTTAAAATTTGCGACAGTAAAAAATTATTTTTTGAATAATTTACTATAGAAAAGGAAATCCCTGGCGCACTTAAAATTTGCGACAGTAAAAAATTATTTTTTGAATAATTTACTATAGAAAAGGCAATCCCTGGCGCAATTAAAATTTGCGACAGTTGAAAATTATTTTTTGAATAATTTACTATAGAAAAGGCAATCCCTGGCGTATTTAAAATTTTCGACAGTAAAAAATTATTTTTTGAATAATTTACTATAGAAAAGGCAATCCCTGGCGTAATTAAAATTTGCGACAGTAAAAAATTCTTTTTTGAATAATTTACTATAGAAAAGGCAATCCCTGGCGAACTTAAAATTTGCGACAGTAGAAAATTATTTTTTGAATAATTTACTATAGAAAAGGCAATCCCTGGCGTAATTAAAATTTGCGATAGTTGAAAATTATTTTTTGAATAATTTACTATAGAAAAGGCAATCCCTGGCGTAATTAAAATTTGCGACAGTAGAAAATTATTTTTTGGATAATTTACTAAAGAAAAGGCAATCCCTGGCGTAATTAAAATTTGCGACAGTAAAAAATTATTTTTTGAATAATTTACTATAGAAAAGGCAATCCCTGGCGTAATTAAAATTTGCGACAGTAAAAAATTATTTTTTGAATAATTTACTATAGAAAAGGCAATCCCTGGGGTAATTAAAATTTGCGACAGTTGAAAATTATTTTTTGAATAATTTACTATAGAAAAGGCAATCCCTGGCGTAATTAAAATTTGCGACAGTAGAAAATAATTTTTTGAATAATTTACTATAGAAAAGGCAATACCTGGCGCAATTAAAATTTGCGATAGTAAAAAATTATTTTTTAAATAATTTACTATAGAAAAGGCAATCCCTGGCGCAATTAAAATTTGCGACAATTGAAAATTATTTTTTGAATAATTTACTATAGAAAAGGCAATCCCTGGCGTAATTAAAATTTGCGACAGTAAAAAATTATTTTTTGAATAATTTACTATAGAAAAGGCAATCCCTGGCGCACTTAAAATTTGCGACAGTAAAAAATTATTTTTTGAATAATTTACTATAGAAAAGGCAATCCCTGGCGCAATTAAAATTTGCGACAGTAAAAAATTATTTTTTGAATAATTTACTATAGAAAAGGCAATCCCTGGCGCACTTAAAATTTGCGATAGTAAAAAATTATTTTTTGAATAATTTACTATAGAAAAGGCAATCCCTGGGATATTTGAAATTTGCGACAGTAGAAAATTATTTTTTGAATAATTTACTATAGAAAAGGCAATCCTTGGCGTATTTAAAATTTGCGACAGTAGAAAATTATTTTTTGAATAATTTACTATAGAAAAGGCAATCCTTGGCGCAATTAAATTTTCCGACAGTATAAAATTATTTTTTGAATAATTTACTGTAGAAAAGGCAATCCCTGGCGCAATTAAAATTTGCGACAGTAAAAAATTATTTTTTGAATAATTTACTATAGAAAAGGCAGTCCCTGGCGCACTTAAAATTTGCGACAGTAAAAAATAATTTTTTGAATAATTTACTATAGAAAAGGCAATCCCTGGCGCACTTAAAATTTGCGACAGAAAAAATTATTTTTTGAATAATTTACTATAGAAAAGGCAATTCCTGGCGCAATTAAAACTTGCGACAGTTGAAAATTATTTTTTGAATAATTTACTATAGAATAGGCAATCCCTGGCGTAATTAAAATTTGCGACAGTAGAAAATTATTTTTTGAATAATTTACTATAGAAAAGGCAATCCCTGGCGTAATTAAAATTTGCGACAGTAGAAAATTATTTTTTGGATAATTTACTAAAGAAAAGGCAATCCCTGGCGTAATTAAAATTTGCGACAGTAAAAAATTATTTTTTGAATAATTTACTATAGAAAAGGCAATCCCTGGCGTAATTAAAATTTGCGACAGTAAAAAATTATTTTTTGAATAATTTACTATAGAAAAGGCAATCCCTGGGGTAATTAAAATTTGCGACAGTTGAAAATTATTTTTTGAATAATTTACTATAGAAAAGGCAATCCCTGGCGTAATTAAAATTTGCGACAGTAGAAAATAATTTTTTGAATAATTTACTATAGAAAAGGCAATACCTGGCGCAATTAAAATTTGCGATAGTAAAAAATTATTTTTTAAATAATTTACTATAGAAAAGGCAATCCCTGGCGCAATTAAAATTTGCGACAATTGAAAATTATTTTTTGAATAATTTACTATAGAAAAGGCAATCCCTGGCGTAATTAAAATTTGCGACAGTAAAAAATTATTTTTTGAATAATTTACTATAGAAAAGGCAATCCCTGGCGCACTTAAAATTTGCGACAGTAAAAAATTATTTTTTGAATAATTTACTATAGAAAAGGCAATCCCTGGCGCAATTAAAATTTGCGACAGTAAAAAATTATTTTTTGAATAATTTACTATAGAAAAGGCAATCCCTGGCGCACTTAAAATTTGCGATAGTAAAAAATTATTTTTTGAATAATTTACTATAGAAAAGGCAATCCCTGGGATATTTGAAATTTGCGACAGTAGAAAATTATTTTTTGAATAATTTACTATAGAAAAGGCAATCCTTGGCGTATTTAAAATTTGCGACAGTAGAAAATTATTTTTTGAATAATTTACTATAGAAAAGGCAATCCTTGGCGCAATTAAATTTTCCGACAGTATAAAATTATTTTTTGAATAATTTACTGTAGAAAAGGCAATCCCTGGCGCAATTAAAATTTGCGACAGTAAAAAATTATTTTTTGAATAATTTACTATAGAAAAGGCAGTCCCTGGCGCACTTAAAATTTGCGACAGTAAAAAATAATTTTTTGAATAATTTACTATAGAAAAGGCAATCCCTGGCGCACTTAAAATTTGCGACAGAAAAAATTATTTTTTGAATAATTTACTATAGAAAAGGCAATTCCTGGCGCAATTAAAACTTGCGACAGTTGAAAATTATTTTTTGAATAATTTACTATAGAATAGGCAATCCCTGGCGTAATTAAAATTTGCGACAGTAGAAAATTATTTTTTGAATAATTTACTATAGAAAAGGCAATCCCTGGCGTAATTAAAATTTGCGACAGTTGAAAATTATTTTTTGAATAATTTACTATAGAAAAGACAATCCCTGGCGCAATTAAAATTTGCGACAGTTGAAAATTATTTTTTGAATAATTTACTATAGAAAAGGCAATCCCTGGCGTAATTAAAATTTGCGACAGTAGAAAATTATTTTTTGAATAATTTACTATAGAAAAGGCAATCCCTGGCGTAATTAAAATTTGCGACAGTAGAGAAAAGGGAATCCCTGGCGTAATTAAAATTTGCGACAGTAAAAAATTATTTTTTGAATAATTTACTATAGAAAAGGCAATCCCTGGCGTAATTAAAACTTGCGATAGTAAAAAATTATTTTTTGAATTATTTACTATAGAAAAGGCAATCCCTGGCGCAATTAAAATTTGCGACAGTAGAAAATTATTTTTTGAATAATTTACTATAGAAAAGGCAATCCCTGGCGTATTTAAAATTTGCGACAGTAAAAAATTATTTTTTGAATAATTTACTATAGAAAAGGCAATCCCTGGCGTAATTAAAACTTGCGATAGTAAAAAATTATTTTTGGAATAATTTACTATAGAAAAGGCAATCCCTGGCGTAATTAAAATTTGCGACAGTAGAAAATTATTTTTTGAATAATTTACTATAGAAAAGGCAATCCCTGGCGTAATTAAAATTTGCGACAGTAGAAAATTATTTTTGAAAAATTTACTATAGAAAAGGCAATCCCTGGCGCAATTAAAATTTGCGACAGTAAAAAATTATTTTTTGAATAATTTACTATAGAAAAGGCAATCCCTGGCGTAATTAAAATTTAAGACAGTATAAAATTATTTTTTGAATAATTTACTATAGAAAAGGCAATCCCTGGCGTAATTAAAATTTGCGACAGTAGAAAATTATTTTTTGAATAATTTACTATAGAAAAGGCAATCCCTGGCGCAATTAAAATTTGCGACATTATAAAATTATTTTTTGAATAATTTACTATAGAAAAGGCAATCCCTGGCGCAATTAAAACTTGCGATAGTAAAAAATTATTTTTTGAATAATTTACTATAGAAAAGGCAATCCCTGGTGCAATTAAAATTTGCGACAGTATGAAATTATTTTTTGAATAATTTACTATAGAAAAGGCAATTCCTGGCGCACTTAAAATTTGCGATAGTAAAAAATTATTTTTTGAATAATTTACTATAGAAAAGGCAATCCCTGGCGCAATTAAAATTTGCGACAGTTGAAAATTATTTTTTGAATAATTTACTATAGAAAAGGCAATCCCTGGCGTAATTAAAATTTGCGACAGTAAAAAATTATTTTTTGAATAATTTACTATAGAAAAGGCAATCCCTGGCGTAATTAAAACTTGCGATAGTAAAAAATTATTTTTTGAATAATTTACTATAGAAAAGGCAATCCCTGGCGCACTTAAACTTTGCGATAGTAAAAAATTATTTTTTGAATAATTTACTATAGAAAAGGCAAACGCTGGCGTAATTAAAATTTGCGACAGTAGAAAATTATTTTTTGAATAATTTACTATAGAAAAGGCAATCCCTGGCGGATTTGAAATTTGCGACAGTAGCAAATTATTTTTTGAATAATTTACTATAGAAAAGGCAATCCCTGGCACACTTAAAATTTGCGACATTAAAAAATTATTTTTTGAATAATTTACTATAGAAAAGGCAATCCCTGGCGCAATTAAAATTTGCGACAGTTGAAAATTATTTTTTGAATAATTTACTATAGAAAAGGCAATCCCTGGCGTAATTAAAATTTGCGACAGTAGAAAATTATTTTTTGAATAATTTACTATAGAAAAGGCAATCCCTGGCGCACTTAAAATTTGCGACAGTAAAAAATTATTTTTTGAATAATTTACTATAGAAAAGGCAATCCCTGGGATATTTGAAATTTGCGACAGTAGAAAATTATTTTTTGAATAATTTACTATAGAAAAGGCAATCCCTGGTGTAATTAAAATTTGCGACAGTAGAAAATTATTTTTTGAATAATTTACTATAGAAAAGGCAATCCCTGGCGCAATTAAAATTTGCGACAGTATAAAATTATTTTTTGAATAATTTACTGTAGAAAAGGCAATCCCTGGCGCAATTAAAATTTGCGACAGTAAAAAATTATTTTTTGAATAATTTACTATAGAAAAGGCAATCCCTGGCGCAATTAAAATTTGCGACAGTATAAAATTATTTTTTGAATAATTTGTTATAGAAAAGGCAATCCCTGGCGCACTTAAAATTTGCGATAGTAAAAAATTATTTTTTGAATAATTTACTATAGAAAAGGCAATCCCTGGCGCAATTAAAGTTTGCGACAGTTGAAAATTATTTTTTGAATAATTTACTATAGAAAAGGCAATCCCTGGCGTAATTAAAATTTGCGACAGTAAAAAATTATTTTTTGAATAATTTACTATAGAAAAGGCAATCCCTGGCGTAATTAAAACTTGCGATAATAAAAAATTATTTTTTGAATAATTTACTATAGAAAAGGCAATCCCTGGAGCACTTAAAATTTGCGATAGTAAAAAATTATTTTTTGAATAATTTACTATAGAAAAGGCAATCCCTGGCGTAATTAAAATTTGCGACAGTAGAAAATTATTTTTTGAATAATTTACTATAGAAAAGGCAATCCCTGGCGTAATTAAAATTTGCGACAGTAGAAAATTATTTTTTGAATAATTTACTATAGAAAAGGCAATCCCTGGCGCACTTAAAATTTGCGATAGTAAAAAATTATTTTTTGAATAATTTACTATAGAAACGGCAATCCCTGGCGCAATTAAAATTTGCGACAGTTGAAAATTATTTTTTGAATAATTTACTATAGAAAAGGCAATCCCTGGCGTAATTAAAATTTGCGACAGTAGAAAATTATTTTTGAATAATTTACTATAGAAAAGGCAATCCCTGGCGTATTTAAAATTTGCGACGGTAAAAAATTATTTTTTGAATAATTTACTATAGAAAAGGCAATCCCTGGCGTAATTAAAATTTGCGACAGTTAAAAATTATTTTTTGAATAATTTACTATAGAAAAGGCAATCCCTGGCGCAATTAAAATTTGCGACAGTAAAAAATTATTTTTTGAATAATTTACTATAGAAAAGGCAATCCCTGGCGCAATTAAAATTTGCGACAGTAGACAATTATTTTTTGAATAATTTACTATAGAAAAGGCAATCCCTGGCGTATTTAAAATTTGCGACAGTAAAAAATTATTTTTTGAATAATTTACTATAGAAAAGGCAATCCCTGGCGTAATTAAAACTTGCGATAGTAAAAAATTATGTTTTGAATAATTTACTATAGAAAAGGCAATCCCTGGCGCAATTAAAATTTGCGACAGTATAAAATGATTTTTTGAATAATTTACTATAGAAAAGGCAATCCCTGGCGTAATTAAAACTTGCGATAGTAAAAAATTATTTTTTGAATAATTTACTATAGAAAAGGCAATCCCTGGCGCAATTAAAATTTGCGACAGTATAAAATTATTTTTTGAATAATTTACTATAGAAAAGGCAATTCCTGGCGCACTTAAAATTTGCGATAGTAAAAAATTATTTTTTGAATAATTTACTATAGAAAAGGCAATCCCTGGCGCAATTAAAATTTGCGACAGTTGAAAATTATTTTTTGAATAATTTACTATAGAAAAGGCAATCCCTGGCGTAAATAAAATTTGCGACAGTAAAAAATTATTTTTTGAAAAATTTACTATAGAAAAGGCAATCCCTGGCGTAATTAAAACTTGCGATAGTAAAAAATTATTTTTTGAATAATTTACTATAGAAAAGGCAATCCCTGGCGCACTTAAAATTTGCGATAGTAAAAAATTATTTTTTGAATAATTTACTATAGAAAACGCAATCCCTGGCGTAATTAAAATTTGCGACAGTAGAAAATTATTTTTTGAATAATTTACTATAGAAGAGGCAATCCCTGGCGTAATTAAAATTTGCGACAGTAGAAAATTATTTTTTGAATAATTTTCTATAGAAAAGGCAATCCCTGGCGCACTTAAAATTTGCGATAGTAAAAAATTATTTTTTGAATAATTTACTATAGAAAAGGCAATCCCTGGCGCAATTTAAATTTGCGACAGTTGAAAATTATTTTTTGAATAATTTACTATAGAAAAGGCAATCCCTGGCGTAATTAAAATTTGCGACAGTAGAAAATTATTTTTTGAATAATTTACTATAGAAAAGGCAATCCCTGGCGTATTTAAAATTTGCGACAGTAAAAAATTATTTTTTGAATAATTTACTATAGAAAAGGCAATCCCTGGCGTAATTAAAATTTGCGACAGTTGAAAATTATTTTTTGAATAATTAACTATAGAAAAGGCAATCCCTGGCGCAATTAAAATTTGCGACAGTTGAAAATTATTTTTTGAATAATTTACTATAGAAAAGGCAATCCCTGGCGTAATTAAAATTTGCGACAGTTGAAAATTATTTTTTGAATAATTTACTATAGAAAAGGCAATCCCTGGCGTAATTAAAATTTGCGACAGAAAAAAATTATTTTTTGAATAATTTACTATAGAAAAGGCAATCCCTGGCGCAGTTAAAATTTTCGACAGTAAAAAATTATTTTTTGAATAATTTACTATATAAAAGGCAATCCCTGGCGCATTTAAAATTTGCGACAGTAAAAAATTAATTTTTGAAAAATTTACTGTAGAAAAGGCAATCCCTGGCATAATTAAAATTTGCGACAGTAGAAAATTATTTTTTGAATAATTTACTATAGAAAAGGCAATCCCTAGCGCAATTAAAATTTGCGACAGTATAAAATTATTTTTTGAATAATTTACTGTAGAAAAGGCAATCCCTGGCGCAATTAAAATTTGCGACAGTAGAAAATTATTTTTTGAATAATTTACTATATAAAAGGCAATCCCTGGCGCAATTAAAAATTGCGACATTTGAAAATTATTTTTTGAATATTTTACTATAGAAAAGGCAATCCCTGGCGCAATTAAAATTTGCGACAGTATAAAATTATTTTTTGAATAATTTACTATAGAAAAGGCAATCCCTGGCGTATTTAAAATTTGCGACAGTAAAAAAATAATTTTTGAATAATTTACTATAGAAAAGGCAATCCCTGGCCAATTAAAACTTGCGATAGTAAAAAATTATTTTTTGAATAATTTACTGTAGAAAAGGCAATCCCTGGCGTAATTAAAACTTGCGATAGTAAAAAATTATTTTTTGAATAATTTACTATAGAAAAGGCAATCCCTGGCGCAATTAAAATTTGCGACAGTATAAAATTATTTTTTGAATAATTTACTATAGAAAAGGCAATCCCTGGCGCACTTAAAATTTGCGATAGTAAAAAATTATTTTTTGAATAATTTACTATAGAAAAGGCAATCCCTGGCGCAATTAAAATTTGCGACAGTTGAAAATTATTTTTTGAATAATTTACTATAGAAAAGGCAATCCCTGGCGTAAATAAAATTTGCGACAGTAAAAAATTATTTTTTGAATAATTTACTATAGAAAAGGCAATCCCTGGCGTAATTAAAACTTGCGATAGTAAAAAATTATTTTTTGAATAATTTACTATAGAAAAGGCAATCCCTGGCGCACTTAAAATTTGCGATAGTAAAAAATTATTTTTTGAATAATTTACTATAGAAAAGGCAATCCCTGGCGTAATTAAAATTTGCGACAGTAGAAAATTATTTTTTGAATAATTTACTATAGAAAACGCAATCCCTGGCGCACTTAAAATTTTCGATAGTAAAAAATTATTTTTTGAATAATTTACTATAGAAAAGGCAATCCCTGGCGCAATTAAAATTTGCGACAGTTGAAAATTATTTTTTGAATAATTTACTATAGAAAAGGCAATCCCTGGCGTAATTAAAATTTGCGACAGTAGAAAATTATTTTTTGAATAATTTACTATAGAAAAGGCAATCCCTGGCGTATTTAAAATTTGCGACAGTAAAAAATTATTTTTTGAATAATTTACTATAGAAAAGGCAATCCCTGGCGTAATTAAAATTTGCGACAGTTGAAAATTATTTTTTGAATAATTTACTATAGAAAAGGCAGTCCCTGGCGCAATTAAAATTTGCGACAGTTGAAAATTATTTTTTGAATAATTTACTATAGAAAAGGCAATCCCTGTCGTAATTAAAATTTGCGACAGTTGGAAATTATTTTTTGAATAATTTACTATAGAAAAGGCAATCCCTGGCGCACTTAAAATTTGCGATAGTAAAAAATTATTTTTTGAATAATTTACTATAGAAACGGCAATCCCTGGCGCAATTAAAATTTGCGACAGTTGAAAATTATTTTTTGAATAATTTACTATAGAAAAGGCAATCCCTGGCGTAATTAAAATTTGCGACAGTAGAAAATTATTTTTTGAATAATTTACTATAGAAAAGGCAATCCCTGGCGTATTTAAAATTTGCGACGGTAAAAAATTATTTTTTGAATAATTTACTATAGAAAAGGCAATCCCTGGCGTAATTAAAATTTGCGACAGTTGAAAATTATTTTTTGAATAATTTACTATAGAAAAGGCAATCCCTGGCGCAATTAAAATTTGCGACAGTAAAAAATTATTTTTTGAATAATTTACTATAGAAAAGGCAATCCCGGGCGCAATTAAAATTTGTGACAGTAGACAATTATTTTTTGAATAATTTACTATAGAAAAGGCAATCCCTGGCGTATTTAAAATTTGCGACAGTAAAAAATTATTTTTTGAATAATTTACTATAGAAAAGGCAATCCCTGGCGTAATTAAAACTTGCGATAGTAAAAAATTATGTTTTGAATAATTTACTATAGAAAAGGCAATCCCTGGCGCAATTAAAATTTGCGACAGTATAAAATGATTTTTTGAATAATTTACTATAGAAAAGGCAATCCCTGGCGTAATTAAAACTTGCGATAGTAAAAAATTATTTTTTGAATAATTTTCTATAGAAAAGGCAATCCCTGGCGCAATTAAAATTTGCGACAGTATAAAATTATTTTTTGAATAATTTACTATAGAAAAGGCAATCCCTGGCGCACTTAAAATTTGCGATAGTAAAAAATTATTTTTTGAATAATTTACTATAGAAAAGGCAATCCCTGGCGCAATTAAAATTTGCGACAGTTGAAAATTATTTTTTGAATAATTTACTATAGAAAAGGCAATCGCTGGCGTAAATAAAATTTGCGACAGTAAAAAATTATTTTTTGAATAATTTACTATAGAAAAGGCAATCCCTGGCGTAATTAAAACTTGCGATAGTAAAAAATTATTTTTTGAATAATTTACTATAGAAAAGGCAATCCCTGGCGCACTTAAAATTTGCGATAGTAAAAAATTATTTTTTGAATAATTTACTATAGAAAACGCAATCCCTGGCGTAATTAAAATTTGCGAGAGTAGAAAATTATTTTTTGAATAATTTTCTATAGAAAAGGCAATCCCTGGCGCACTTAAAATTTGCGATAGTAAAAAATTATTTTTTGAATAATTTACTATAGAAAAGGCAATCCCTGGCGCAATTTAAATTTGCGACAGTTGAAAATTATTTTTTGAATAATTTACTATAGAAAAGGCAATCCCTGGCGTAATTAAAATTTGCGACAGTAGAAAATTATTTTTTGAATAATTTACTATAGAAAAGGCAATCCCTGGCGTATTTAAAATTTGCGACAGTAAAAAATTATTTTTTGAATAATTTACTATAGAAAAGGCAATCCCTGGCGTAATTAAAATTTGCGACAGCTGAAAATTATTTTTTGAATAATTTACTATAGAAAAGGCAATCCCTGGCGCAATTAAAATTTGCGACAGTTGAAAATTATTTTTTGAATAATTTACTATAGAAAAGGCAATCCCTGGCCTAATTAAAATTTGCGACAGTTGAAAATTATTTTTTGAATAATTTACTATAGAAAAGGCAATCCCTGGCGTAATTAAAATTTGCGACAGAAAAAAATTATTTTTTGAATAATTTACTATAGAAAAGGCAATCCCTGGCGCACTTAAAATTTTCGACAGTAAAAAATTATTTTTTGAATAATTTACTATATAAAAGGCAATCCCTGGCGCATTTAAAATTTGCGACAGTAAAAAATTAATTTTTGAAAAATTTACTGTAGAAAAGGCAATCCCTGGCATAATTAAAATTTGCGACAGTAGAAAATTATTTTTTGAATAATTTACTATAGAAAAGGCAATCCCTAGCGCAATTAAAATTTGCGACAGTATAAAATTATTTTTTGAATAATTTACTGTAGAAAAGGCAATCCCTGGCGCAATTAAAATTTGCGACAGTAGAAAATTATTTTTTGAATAATTTACTATATAAAAGGCAATCCCTGGCGCAATTAAAAATTGCGACAGTTGAAAATTATTTTTTGAATATTTTACTATAGAAAAGGCAATCCCTGGCGCAATTAAAATTTGCGACAGTATAAAATTATTTTTTGAATAATTTACTATAGAAAAGGCAATCCCTGGCGTATTTAAAATTTGCGACAGTAAAAAATTAATTTTTGAATAATTTACTATAGAAAAGGCAATCCCTGGCCAATTAAAACTTGCGATAGTAAAAAATTATTTTTTGAATAATTTACTGTAGAAAAGGCAATCCCTGGCGTAATTAAAACTTGCGATAGTAAAAAATTATTTTTTGAATAATTTACTATAGAAAAGGCAATCCCTGGCGCAATTAAAATTTGCGACAGTATAAAATTATTTTTTGAATAATTTACTATAGAAAAGGCAATCCCTGGCGCACTTAAAATTTGCGATAGTAAAAAATTATTTTTTGAATAATTTACTATAGAAAAGGCAATCCCTGGCGCAATTAAAATTTGCGACAGTTGAAAATTATTTTTTGAATAACTTACTATAGAAAAAGCAATCCCTGGCGTAAATAAAATTTGCGACAGTAAAAAATTATTTTTTGAATAATTTACTATAGAAAAGGCAATCCCTGGCGTAATTAAAACTTGCGATAGTAAAAAATTATTTTTTGAATAATTTACTATAGAAAAGGCAATCCCTGGCGCACTTAAAATTTGCGATAGTAAAAAATTATTTTTTGAATAATTTACTATAGAAAAGGCAATCCCTGGCGTAATTAAAATTTGCGACAGTAGAAAATTATTTTTTGAATAATTTACTATAGAAAAGGCAATCCCTGGCGTAATTAAAATTTGCGACAGTAGAAAATTATTTTTTGAATAATTTACTATAGAAAAGGCAATCCCTGGCGCACTTAAAATTTTCGATAGTAAAAAATTATTTTTTGAATAATTTACTATAGAAAAGGCAATCCCTGGCGCAATTAAAATTTGCGACAGTTGAAAATTATTTTTTGAATAATTTACTATAGAAAAGGCAATCCCTGGCGTAATTAAAATTCGCGACAGTAGAAAATTATTTTTTGAATAATTTACTATAGAAAAGGCAATCCCTGGCGTATTTAAAATTTGCGACAGTAAAAAATTATTTTTTGAATAATTTACTATAGAAAAGGCAATCCCTGGCGTAATTAAAATTTGCGACAGTTGAAAATTATTTTTTGAATAATTTACTATAAAAAAGGCAGTCCCTGGCGCAATTAAAATTTGCGACAGTTGAAAATTATTTTTTGAATAATTTACTATAGAAAAGGCAATCCCTGGCGTAATTAAAATTTGCGACAGTTGAAAATTATTTTTTGAATAATTTACTATAGAAAAGGCAATCCCTGGCGTAATTAAAATTTGCGACAGAAAAAAATTATTTTTTGAATAATTTACTATAGAAAAGGCAATCCCTGGCGGACTTAAGATTTCCGACAGTAAAAAATTATTTTTTGAATAATTTACTATATAAAAGGCAATCCCTGGCGTATTTAAAATTTGCGACAGTAAAAAATTAATTTTTGAAAATTTTACTGTAGAAAAGGCAATCCCTGGCGTAATTAAAATTTGCGACAGTAGAAAATTATTTTTTGAATAATTTACTATAGAAAAGGCAATCCCTAGCGCAATTAAAATTTGCGACAGCATAAAATTATTTTTTGAATAATTTACTGTAGAAAAGGCAATACCTGGCGCAATTAAAATTTTCGACAGTAGAAAATTATTTTTTGAATAATTTACTATATAAAAGGCAATCCCTGGCGCAATTAAAAATTGCGACAGTTGAAAATTATTTTTTGAATATTTTACTATAGAAAAGGCAATCCCTGGCGCAATTAAAATTTGCGACAGTATAAAATTATGTTTTGAATAATTTACTATAGAAAAGGCAATCCCTGGCGTATTTAAAATTTGCGACAGTAAAAAATTAATTTTTGAATAATTTACTATAGAAAAGGCAATCCCTGGCCAATTAAAACTTGCGATAGTAAAAAATTATTTTTTGAATAATTTACTGTAGAAAAGGCAATCCCTGGCGCAATTAAAATTTGCGACAGTAAAAAAATATTTTTTCAATAATTTACCATATAAAAGGCAATCCCTGGCGCAATTAAAATTTGCGACAGTTGAAAATTATTTTTTGAATTATTTACTATAGAAAAGGCAATCCCTGGCGTAATTAAAATTCGCGACAGTTGAAAATTATTTTTTGAATAATTTACTATAGAAAAGGCAATCCCTGGCGCAATTAAAATTTGCGACAGAAGAAAATTATTTTTTGAATAATTTACTATAGAAAAAGCAATCCCTGGCGCAATTAAAATTTGCGACAGTAGAAAATTATTTTTTGAATAATTTACTATAGAAAAGGCAATCCCTGGCGTAATTAAAATTTGCGACAGTTGAAAATTATTTTTTGAATAATTTACTATAGAAAAGGCAATCCCTGGCGAAATTAAAATTTGCGACAGTATAAAATTATTTTTTGAATAATTTACTATAGAAAAGGCAATCCCTGGCGCACTTAAAATTTGCGATAGTAAAAAATTATTTTTTGAATAATTTACTATAGAAAAGGCAATCCCTGGCGCAATTAAAATTTGCGACAGTTGAAAATTATTTTTTTAATAATTTACTATAGAAAAGGCAATCCCTGGCGTAATTAAAATTTGCGACAATAGAAAATTATTTTTTGAATAATTTACTATAGAAAAGGCAATCCCTGGCGCAATTAAAATTTGCGACAGAAGAAAATTATTTTTTGAATAATTTACTATAGAAAAAGCAATCCCTGGCGCAATTAAAATTTGCGACAGTAAAAAATTATTTTTTGAATAATTTACTATAGAAAAGACAATCCCTGGCGTAATTAAAATTTGCGACAGTTGAAAATTATTTTTTGAATAATTTACTATAGAAAAGGCAGTCCCTGGCGCAATTAAAATTTGCGAGAGTTGAAAATTATTTTTTGAATAATTTACTATAGAAAAGGCAATCCCTGGCGTAATTAAAATTTGCGACAGTTGAAAATTATTTTTTGAATAATTTACTATAGAAAAGGCAATCCCTGGCGTAATTAAAATTTGCGACAGAAAAAAATTATTTTTTGAATAATTTACTATAGAAAAGGCAATCCCTGGCGCACTTAAAATTTTCGACAGTAAAAAATTAATTTTTGAAAATTTTACTGTAGAAAAGGCAATCCCTGGCGTAATTAAAATTTGCGACAGTAGAAAATTATTTTTTGAATAATTTACTATAGAAAAGGCAATCCCTAGCGCAATTAAAATTTGCGACAGTATAAAATTATTTTTTGAATAATTTACTGTAGAAAAGGCAATCCCTGGCGCAATTAAAATTTTCGACAGTAGAAAATTATTTTTTGAATAATTTACTATATAAAACGCAATCCCTGGCGCAATTAAAAATTGCGACAGTTGAAAATTATTTTTTGAATATTTTACTATAGAAAAGGCAATCCCTGGCGCAATTAAAATTTGCGACAGTATAAAATTATTTTTTGAATAATTTACTATAGAAAAGGCAATCCCTGGCGTATTTAAAATTTGCGACAGTAAAAAAATAATTTTTGAATAATTTACTATAGAAAAGGCAATCCCTGGCCAATTAAAACTTGCGATAGTAAAAAATTATTTTTTGAATAATTTACTGTAGAAAAGGCAATCCCTGGCGCAATTAAAATTTGCGACAGTATAAAATTATTTTTTGAATAATTTACTATAGAAAAGGCAATCCCTGGCGCAATTAAAATTTGCGACAGTTGAAAATTATTTTTGGAAAAATTTACTGTAGAAAAGGCAATCCCTGGCGTAATTAAAATTTGCGACAGTAGAAAATTATTTTTTGAATAATTTACTATAGAAAAGGCAATCCCTGGCGTATTTAAAATTTGCGACAGTAAACAATTATTTTTTGAATAATTTACTATAGAAAAGGCAATCCCTGGCGCAATAAAAATTTGCGACAGATAAAAATTATTTTTTGAATAATTTACTGTAGAAAAGGCAATCCCTGGCGCAATTAAAATTTGCGACAGTAAAAAATTATTTTTTGCAAAATTTACTATAGAAAAGGCAATCCCTGGCGCACTTAAAATTTGCGACAGAAAAAAATTATTTTTTGAGTAATTTACTATAGAAAAGGCAATCCCTGGCGCACTTAAAATTTGCGACAGTAAAAAATTATTTTTTGAATAATTTACTATAGAAAAGGCAATCCCTGGGATATTTAAAATTTGCGACAGTAAAAAATTATTTTTTGAATAATTTACTATAGAAAAGGCAATCCCTGGCGAAATTAAAATTTGCGAGAGTATAAAATTATTTTTTGAATAATTTACTATAGAAAAGGCAATACCTGGCGCAATTAAAACTTGCGATAGTAAAAAATTATTTTTTTGCAAAATTTACTATAGAAAAGGCAATCCCTGGCGTATTTAAAATTTGCGACAGTAAAAAATTATTTTTGTATAATTTACTATAGAAAAGGCAATCCCTGGAGCAATTAAAATTTGCGACAGTATAAAATTATTTTTTGAATAATTTACTATATAAAAGGCAATCCCTGGCGCAATTAAAATTTGCGACAGTTGAAAATTATTTTTTGAATAATTTACTATAGAAAAGGCAATCCCTGGCGCAATTAAAATTTGCGACAGTATAAAATTATTTTTTGAATAATTTACTATAGAAAAAGCAATCCCTGGCGGATTTGAAATTTGCGACAGTAGAAAATTATTTTTTGAATAATTTACTATAGAAAAGGCAATCCCTGGCGTAATTAAATTTTGCGACAGTTGAAAATTATTTTTTGAATAATTTACTATAGAAAAGGCAATCCCTGGCGTAATTAAAATTTGCGACAGTAGAAAATTATTTTTGAATAATTTACTATAGAAAAGGCAATCCCTGGCGTAATTAAAATTTACGACAGTTGAAAATTATTTTTTGAATAATTTACTGTAGAAAAGGCAATCCCAGGCGTAATTAAAATTTGCGACAGTAGAAAATTATTTTTTGAATAATTTACTATAGAAAAGGCAATCCCTGGAGGAATTAAAATTTGCGACAGTAGAAAATTATTTTTTGAATAATTTACTATAGAAAAGGCAATCCCTGGCGTATTTAAAATATGCGACAGTAAAAAAATATTTTTTGAATAATTTACTATAGAAAAGGCAATCCCTGGCGCAATTAAAATTTGCGACAGTATAAAATTATTTTTTGAATAATTTACTGTAGAAAAGGCAATCCCTGGCGCAATTAAAATTTGCGACAGTAGAAAATTATTTTTTGAATAATTTACTATAGAAAAGGCAATCCCTGGCGTAATTAAAATTTGCGACAGTAAAAAATTATTTTTAGCAAAATTTACTATAGAAAAGGCAAACCCTGGCGCACTTAAAACTTGCGACAGTAAAAAATTATTTTTTGAATAATTTACCATAGAAAAGGCAATCCCTGGCGTAATTAAAATTTGCGACAATAGAAAATTATTTTTTGAATAATTTACTATATAAAAGGCAATCCCTGGCGCACTTAAAATTTGCGACAGTAGAAAATTAATTTTTTGAATAATTTACTATAGAAAAGGCAATCCCTGGCGCACTTAAAATTTGCGACAGTAAAAAATTATTTTTTGAATAATTTACTATATAAAAGGCAATCCCTGGCGCAATTAAAATTTTCGACAGTTGAAAATTATTTTTTGAATAATTTACTATAGAAAAGGCAATCCCTGGCGTAATTAAAATTTGCGACAATAGAAAATTATTTTTTGAATAATTTACTATTTAAAAGGCAATCCCTGTCGCAATTAAAATTTGCGACAGTAAAAAATTATTTTTTGAATAATTTACTATAGAAAAGGCAATCCCTGGCGTAATTAAAATTTGCGGCAGTAAAAAAATATTTTTTGAATAATTTACTATATAAAAGGCAATCCCTGGCGCAATTAAAATTTGCGACAGTTGAAAATTATTTTTTGAATTATTTACTATAGAAAAGGCAATCCCTGGCGTAATTAAAATTTGCGACAGTTGAAAATTATTTTTTGAATAATTTACTATAGAAAAGGCAATCCCTGGCGCAATTAAAATTTGCGACAGAAGAAAATTATTTTTTGAATAATTTACTATAGAAAGGCAATTCCTGGCGCAATTAAAATTTGCGACAGTAGAAAATTATTTTTTGAATAATTTACTATAGAAAAGGCAATCCCTGGCGTAATTAAAATTTGCGACAGTTGAAAATTATTTTTTGAATAATTTACTATAGAAAAGGCAATCCCTGGCGTAATTAAAATTTGCGACAGTATAAATTAATTTTTTGAATAATTTACTATAGAAAAGGCAATCCCTGGCGTATTTAAAATTTGCGACAGTAGAAAATTATTTTTTGAATAATTTACTATAGAAAAGGCAATCCCTGGCGCAATTAAAATTTGCGACAGTATAAAATAATTTTTTGAATAATTTACTGTAGAAAAGGCAATCCCTGGCGCAATTAAAATTTGCGACAGTAGAAAATTATTTTTTGAATAATTTACTATATAAAAGGCAAACCCTGGCGCACTTAAAATTTGCGACAGTAGAAAATTATTTTTTGAATAATTTACTATAGAAAAGGCAATCCCTGGCGCACTTAAAATTTGCGACAGTAAAAAATTATTTTTTGAATAATTTACTATAGAAAAGGCAATCCCTGGCGTAATTAAAATTTGCGACAATTGAAAATTATTTTTTGAATAATTTACTATAGAAAAGGCAATACCTGGCGCAATTAAAATTTGCGACAGTAAAAAATTATTTTTTGAATAATTTACTATATAAAAGGCAATCCCTGGCGCAATTAAAATTTGCGACAGTTGAAAATTATTTTTTGAATAATTTACTATAGAAAAGGCAATCCCTGGCGCAATTAAAATTTGCGACAGAAGAAAATTATTTTTTGAATAATTTACTATAGAAAGGCAATTCCTGGCGCAATTAAAATTTGCGACAGTAGAAAATTATTTTTTGAATAATTTACTATAGAAAAGGCAATCCCTGGCGTAATTAAAATTTGCGACAGTTGAAAATTATTTTTTGAATAATTTACTATAGAAAAGGCAATCCCTGGCGTAATTAAAATTTGCGACAGTATAAATTAATTTTTTGAATAATTTACTATAGAAAAGGCAATCCCTGGCGTATTTAAAATTTGCGACAGTAGAAAATTATTTTTTGAATAATTTACTATAGAAAAGGCAATCCCTGGCGCAATTAAAATTTGCGACAGTATAAAATTATTTTTTGAGTAATTTACTATAGAAAAGGCAATCCCTGGCGCACTTAAAATTTGCGACAGTAAAAAATTATTTTTTGAATAATTTACTATAGAAAAGGCAATCCCTGGGATATTTAAAATTTGCGACAGTAAAAAATTATTTTTTGAATAATTTACTATAGAAAAGGCAATCCCTGGCGTAATTAAAATTTGCGGCAGTAAAAAAATATTTTTTGAATAATTTACTATATAAAAGGCAATCCCTGGCGCAATTAAAATTTGCGACAGTTGAAAATTATTTTTTGAATTATTTACTATAGAAAAGGCAATCCCTGGCGTAATTAAAATTTGCGACAGTTGAAAATTATTTTTTGAATAATTTACTATAGAAAAGGCAATCCCTGGCGCAATTAAAATTTGCGACAGAAGAAAATTATTTTTTGAATAATTTACTATAGAAAGGCAATTCCTGGCGTATTTAAAATTTGCGACAGTAGAAAATTATTTTTTGAATAATTTACTATAGAAAAGGCAATCCCTGGCGCAATTAAAATTTGCGACAGTATGAAATTATTTTTTGAATAATTTACTGTAGAAAAGGCAATCCCTGGCGCAATTAAAATTTGCGACAGTAGAAAATTATTTTTTGAATAATTTACTATATAAAAGGCAAACCCTGGCGCACTTAAAATTTGCGACAGTAGAAAATTATTTTTTGAATAATTTACTATAGAAAAGGCAATCCCTGGCGCACTTAAAATTTGCGACAGTAAAAAATTATTTTTTGAATAATTTACTATAGAAAAGGCAATCCCTGGCGTAATTAAAATTTGCGACAATTGAAAATTATTTTTTGAATAATTTACTATAGAAAAGGCAATACCTGGCGCAATTAAAATTTGCGACAGTAAAAAATTATTTTTTGAATAATTTACTATATAAAAGGCAATCCCTGGCGCAATTAAAATTTGCGACAGTTGAAAATTATTTTTTGAATAATTTACTATAGAAAAGGCAATCCCTGGCGTAATTAAAATTTGCGACAGTAAAAAATTATTTTTTGAATAATTTACTATTTAAAAGGCAATCCCTGGCGCAATTAAAATTTGCGACAGTAAAAAATTATTTTTTGAATAATTTACTATAGAAAAGGCAATTCCTGGCGTAATTAAAATTTGCGACAGTAAAAAAATATTTTTTGAATAATTTACTATATAAAAGGCAATCCCTGGCGCAATTAAAATTTGCGACAGTTGAAAATTATTTTTTGAATTATTTACTATAGAAAAGGCAATCCCTGGCGTAATTAAATTTTGCGACAGTTGAAAATTATTTTTTGAATAATGTACTATAGAAAAGGCAATCCCTGGCGTAATTAAAATTTGCGACAGTATAAAATTATTTTTTGAATAATTTACTATAGAAAAGGCAATCCCAGGCGCACTTAAAATTTTCGACAGTAAAAAATTATTTTTTGAATAATTTACTATAGAAAAGGCAATCCCTGGCGTATTTAAAATTTGCGACAGTAAAAAATTATTTTTTGAATAATTTACTATAGAAAAGGCAATCCCTGGCGTAATTAAAATTTGCGACAGTTGAAAATTATTTTTTGAATAATTTACTATAGAAAAGGCAATACCTGGCGCAATTAAAATTTGCGACAGTAAAAAATTATTTTTTGAATAATTTACTATATAAAAGGCAATCCCTGGCGCAATTAAAATTTGCGACAGTTGAAAATTATTTGTTTAATAATTTACTATAGAAAAGGCAATCCCTGGCGTAATTAAAATTTGCGACAGTAAAAAATTATTTTTTGAATAATTTACTATTTAAAAGGCAATCCCTGGCGCAATTAAAATTTGCGACAGTAAAAAATTATTTTTTGAATAATTTACTATAGAAAAGGCAATTCCTGGCGCAATTAAAATTTGCGACAGTAAAAAAATATTTTTTGAATAATTTACTATATAAAAGGCAATCCCTGGCGCAATTAAAATTTGCGACAGTATAAAATTATTTTTTGAATTATTTACTATAGAAAAGGCAATCCCTGGCGTAATTAAAATTTGCGACAGTTGAAAATTATTTTTTGAATAATGTACTATAGAAAAGGCAATCCCTGGCGTAATTAAAATTTGCGACAGTATAAAATTATTTTTTGAATAATTTACTATAGAAAAGGCAATCCCTGGCGCACTTAAAATTTTCGACAGTAAAAAATTATTTTTTGAATAATTTACTATAGAAAAGGCAATCCCTGGCGTATTTAAAATTTGCGACAGTAAAAAATTATTTTTTGAATAATTTACTATAGAAAAGGCAATCCCTGGCGTAATTAAAATTTGCGACAGTAGAAAATTATTTTTTGAATAATTTACTATAGAAAAGGCAATCCCTGGCGTATTTAAAATTTGCGACAGTAAAAAATTATTTTTTGAATAATTTACTATAGAAAAGGCAATCCCTGGCGCAATAAAAATTTGCGACAGATAAAAATTATTTTTTGAATAATTTACTGTAGAAAAGGCAATCCCTGGCGCAATTAAAATTTGCGACAGTAAAAAATTATTTTTTGCAAAATTTACTATAGAAAAGGCAATCCCTGGCGCACTTAAAATTTGCGACAGAAAAAAATTATTTTTTGAGTAATTTTACTATAGAAAAGGCAATCCCTGGCGCACTTAAAATTTGCGACAGTAAAAAATTATTTTTTGAATAATTTACTATAGAAAAGGCAATCCCTGGGATATTTAAAATTTGCGACAGTAAAAAATTATTTTTTGAATAATTTACTATAGAAAAGGCAATCCCTGGCGTAATTAAAATTTGCGAGAGTATAAAATTATTTTTTGAATAATTTACTATAGAAAAGGCAATACCTGGCGCAATTAAAACTTGCGATAGTAAAAAATTATTTTTTTGCAAAATTTACTATAGAAAAGGCAATCCCTGGCGTATTTAAAATTTGCGACAGTAAAAAATTATTTTTGTATAATTTACTATAGAAAAGGCAATCCCTGGAGCAATTAAAATTTGCGACAGTATAAAATTATTTTTTGAATAATTTACTATATAAAAGGCAATCCCTGGCGCAATTAAAATTTGCGACAGTTGAAAATTATTTTTTGAATAATTTACTATAGAAAAGGCAATCCCTGGCGCAATTAAAATTTGCGACAGTATAAAATTATTTTTTGAATAATTTACTATAGAAAAAGCAATCCCTGGCGGATTTGAAATTTGCGACAGTAGAAAATTATTTTTTGAATAATTTACTATAGAAAAGGCAATCCCTGGCGTAATTAAATTTTGCGACAGTTGAAAATTATTTTTTGAATAATTTACTATAGAAAAGGCAAACCCTGGCGTAATTAAAATTTGCGACAGTAGAAAATTATTTTTGAATAATTTACTATAGAAAAGGCAATCCCTGGCGTAATTAAAATTTACGACAGTTGAAAATTATTTTTTGAATAATTTACTGTAGAAAAGGCAATCCCAGGCGTAATTAAAATTTGCGACAGTAGAAAATTATTTTTTGAATAATTTACTATAGAAAAGGCAATCCCTGGAGGAATTAAAATTTGCGACAGTAGAAAATTATTTTTTGAATAATTTACTATAGAAAAGGCAATCCCTGGCGTATTTAAAATATGCGACAGTAAAAAAATATTTTTTGAATAATTTACTATAGAAAAGGCAATCCCTGGCGCAATTAAAATTTGCGACAGTATAAAATTATTTTTTGAATAATTTACTGTAGAAAAGGCAATCCCTGGCGCAATTAAAATTTGCGACAGTAGAAAATAATTTTTTGAATAATTTACTATAGAAAAGGCAATCCCTGGCGTAATTAAAATTTGCGACAGTAAAAAATTATTTTTTGCAAAATTTACTATAGAAAAGGCAAACCCTGGCGCACTTAAAACTTGCGACAGTAAAAAATTATTTTTTGAATAATTTACCATAGAAAAGGCAATCCCTGGCGTAATTAAAATTTGCGACAATAGAAAATTATTTTTTGAATAATTTACTATATAAAAGGCAATCCCTGGCGCACTTAAAATTTGCGACAGTAGAAAATTAATTTTTTGAATAATTTACTATAGAAAAGGCAATCCCTGGCGCACTTAAAATTTGCGACAGTAAAAAATTATTTTTTGAATAATTTACTATATAAAAGGCAATCCCTGGCGCAATTAAAATTTTCGACAGTTGAAAATTATTTTTTGAATAATTTACTATAGAAAAGGCAATCCCTGGCGTAATTAAAATTTGCGACAATAGAAAATTATTTTTTGAATAATTTACTAATTAAAAGGCAATACCTGTCGCAATTAAAATTTGCGACAGTAAAAAATTATTTTTTGAATAATTTACTATAGAAAAGGCAATCCCTGGCGTAATTAAAATTTGCGGCAGTAAAAAAATATTTTTTGAATAATTTACTATATAAAAGGCAATCCCTGGCGCAATTAAAATTTGCGACAGTTGAAAATTATTTTTTGAATTATTTACTATAGAAAAGGCAATACCTGGCGTAATTAAAATTTGCGACAGTTGAAAATTATTTTTTGAATAATTTACTATAGAAAAGGCAATCCCTGGCGCAATTAAAATTTGCGACAGAAGAAAATTATTTTTTGAATAATTTACTATAGAAAGGCAATTCCTGGCGCAATTAAAATTTGCGACAGTAGAAAATTATTTTTTGAATAATTTACTATAGAAAAGGAAATCCCTGGCGTAATTAAAATTTGCGACAGTTGAAAATTATTTTTTGAATAATTTACTATAGAAAAGGCAATACCTGGCGTAATTAAAATTTGCGACAGTATAAATTAATTTTTTGAATAATTTACTATAGAAAAGGCAATCCCTGGCGTATTTAAAATTTGCGACAGTAGAAAATTATTTTTTGAATAATTTACTATAGAAAAGGCAATCCCTGGCGCAATTAAAATTTGCGACAGTATAAAATTATTTTTTGAATAATTTACTGTAGAAAAGGCAATCCCTGGCGCAATTAAAATTTGCGACAGTAGAAAATTATTTTTTGAATAATTTACTATATAAAAGGCAAACCCTGGCGCACTTAAAATTTGCGACAGTAGAAAATTATTTTTTGAATAATTTACTATAGAAAAGGCAATCCCTGGCGCACTTAAAATTTGCGACAGTAAAAAATTATTTTTTGAATAATTTACTATAGAAAAGGCAATCCCTGGCGTAATTAAAATTTGCGACAATTGAAAATTATTTTTTGAATAATTTACTATAGAAAAGGCAATACCTGGCGCAATTAAAATTTGCGAGAGTAAAAAATTATTTTTTGAATAATTTACTATATAAAAGGCAATCCCTGGCGCAATTAAAATTTGCGACAGTTGAAAATTATTTTTTTAATAATTTACTATAGAAAAGGCAATCCCTGGCGTAATTAAAATTTGCGACAGTAAAAAATTATTTTTTGAATAATTTACTATTTAAAAGGCAATCCCTGGCGCAATTAAAATTTGCGACAGTAAAAAATTATTTTTTGAATAATTTACTATAGAAAAGGCAATTCCTGGCGTAATTAAAATTTGCGACAGTAAAAAAATATTTTTTGAATAATTTACTATATAAAAGGCAATCCCTGGCGCAATTAAAATTTGCGACAGTTGAAAATTATTTTTTGAATTATTTACTATAGAAAAGGCAATCCCTGGCGTAATTAAATTTTGCGACAGTTGAAAATTATTTTTTGAATAATGTACTATAGAAAAGGCAATCCCTGGCGTAATTAAAATTTGCGACAGTATAAAATTATTTTTTGAATAATTTACTATAGAAAAGGCAATCCCTGGCGCACTTAAAATTTTCGACAGTAAAAAATTATTTTTTGAATAATTTACTATAGAAAAGGCAATCCCTGGCGTATTTAAAATTTGCGACAGTAAAAAATTATTTTTTGAATAATTTACTATAGAAAAGGCAATCCCTGGCGTAATTAAAATTTGCGACAGTTGAAAATTATTTTTTGAATAATTTACTATAGAAAAGGCAACACCTGGCGCAATTAAAATTTGCGACAGTAAAAAATTATTTTTTGAATAATTTACTATATAAAAGGCAATCCCTGGCGCAATTAAAATTTGCGACAGTTGAAAATTATTTGTTTAATAATTTACTATAGAAAAGGCAATCCCTGGCGTAATTAAAATTTGCGACAGTAAAAAATTATTTTTTGAATAATTTACTATTTAAAAGGCAATCCCTGGCGCAATTAAAATTTGCGACAGTAAAAAATTATTTTTTGAATAATTTACTATAGAAAAGGCAATTCCTGGCGCAATTAAAATTTGCGACAGTAAAAAAATATTTTTTGAATAATTTACTATATAAAAGGCAATCCCTGGCGCAATTAAAATTTGCGACAGTATAAAATAATTTTTTGAATTATTTACTATAGAAAAGGCAATCCCTGGCGTAATTAAAATTTGCGACAGTTGAAAATTATTTTTTGAATAATGTACTATAGAAAAGGCAATCCCTGGCGTAATTAAAATTTGCGACAGTATAAAATTATTTTTTGAATAATTTACTATAGAAAAGGCAATCCCTGGCGCACTTAAAATTTTCGACAGTAAAAAATTATTTTTTGAATAATTTACTATAGAAAAGGCAATCCCTGGCGTATTTAAAATTTGCGACAGTAAAAAATTATTTTTTGAATAATTTACTATAGAAAAGGCAATCCCTGGCGTAATTAAAATTTGCGACAGTTGAAAATTATTTTTTGAATAATTTACTGTAGAAAAGGCAATCCCTGGCGCAATTAAAATTTGCGACAGTAGAAAACTATTTTTTGAATAATTTACTATAGAAAAGGCAATCCCTGGCGTAATTAAAATTTGCGACAGTTGAAAATTATTTTTTGAATAATTTACTACAGAAAAGGCAATCCCTGGGATATTTAAAATTTGCGACAGTAAGAAATTAATTTGTGAGAAATTTACTATAGAAAAGGCAATCCCTGGCGCAATTAAAATTTGCGACAGTAGAAAATTATTTTTTGAATAATTTACTATAGAAAAGGTAATCCCTGGCGTATTTAAAATTTGCGACAATAAAAAATTATTTTTTGAATAATTTACTATAGAAAAGGCAATCCCTGGCGTAATTAAAATTTGCGACAGTAAAAAATTATTTTTTGAATAATTTACTATAGAAAAGGCAATCCCTGGCGCAATTAAAATTTGCGACAGTAAAAAATTATTTTTTGAATAATTTACTATAGAAAAGGCAATCCCTGGCGCAATTAAAATTTGCGACAGTAAAAAATTATTTTTTGAATAATTTACTATAGAAAAGGCAATCCCTGGCGCAATTAAAATTTGCGAGAGTAAAAAATTATTTTTTGAATAATTTACTATAGAAAAGGCAATCCCTAGCGCAATTAAAATTTGCGACAGTAAAAAATTATTTTTTTGAATAATTTACTATAGAAAAGGCAATCCCTGGCGCAATTAAAATTTGCGACACTAAAAAATTATTTTTTGAATAATTTACTGTAGAAAAGGCAATCCCTGGCGCACTTAAAATTTGCGACAGTAAAAAATTATTTTTTGAATAATTTACTATAGAAAAGGCAATCCCTGGGATATTTAAAATTTGCGACAGTTGAAAATTATTTTTTGAATAATTTACTATAGAAAAGACAATCCCTGGCGTATTTAAAATTTGCGACAGTAAAAAATTAATTTTTGAAAAATTTACTGTAGAAAAGGCAAACCCTGGCGCAATTAAAATTTGCGACTGTATAAAATTATTTTTTGAATAATTTACTATAGAAAAGGCAATCCCTGGCGCAATTAAAATTTGCGACAGTAGAAAATTATTTTTTGAATAATTTACTATAGAAAAGGCAATCCCTGGCGCAATTAAAATTTGCGACAGTTGAAAATTATTTTTTGAATAATTTACTATAGAAAAGGCAATCCCTGGCGTATTTAAAATTTGCGACAGTAAAAAATTAATTTTTGAAAAATTTACTGTAGAAAAGGCAATCCCTGGCGCAATTAAAATTTGCGACAGTATAAAATTATTTTTTGAATAATTTACTATAGAAAAGGCAATCCCTGGCGCAATTAAAATTTGCGACAGTAGAAAATTATTTTTTGAATAATTTACTATAGAAAAGGCAATCCCTGGCGCAATTAAAATTTGCGACAGTTGAAAATTATTTTTTGAATAACTTACTATAGAAAAGGCAATCCCTGGCGCAATTAAAATTTGCGACAGTTGTAAATTATTTTTTGAATAATTTACTATAGAAAAGGCAAACCCTGGCGCACTTAAAATTTTCGACAGTAAAAAATTATTTTTTGAATAATTTACTATAGAAAAGGCAATCCCTGGCGTATTTAAAATTTGCGACAGTAAAAAATTATTTTTTGAATAATTTACTATAGAAAAGGCAATCCCTGGCGTAATTAAAATTTGCGACAGTTGAAAATTATTTTTTGAATAATTTACTGTAGAAAAGGCAATCCCTGGCGCAATTAAAATTTGCGACAGTAGAAAATTATTTTTTGAATAATTTACTATAGAAAAGGCAATCCCTGGCGTAATTAAAATTTGCGACAGTTGAAAATTATTTTTTGAATAATTTACTATAGAAAAGGCAATCCCTGGGATATTTAAAATTTGCGACAGTAAGAAATTAATTTGTGAGAAATTTACTATAGAAAAGGCAATCCCTGGCGCAATTAAAATTTGCGACAGTAGAAAATTATTTTTTGAATAATTTACTATAGAAAAGGTAATCCCTGGCGTATTTAAAATTTGCGACAATAAAAAATTATTTTTTGAATAATTTACTATAGAAAAGGCAATCCCTGGCGTAATTAAAATTTGCGACAGTAAAAAATTATTTTTTGAATAATTTACTATAGAAAAGGCAATCCCTGGCGCAATTGAAATTTGCGACAGTAAAAAATTATTTTTTGAATAATTTACTATAGAAAAGGCAATCCCTGGCGCAATTAAAATTTGCGACAGTAAAAAATTATTTTTTGAATAATTTACTATAGAAAAGGCAATCCCTGGCGCAATTAAAATTTGCGACAGTAAAAAAATATTTTTTGAATAATTTACTATAGAAAAGGCAATCCCTGGTGCAATTAAAATTTGCGACAGTAAAAAATTATTTTTTTGAATAATTTACTATAGAAAAGGCAATCCCTGGCGCAATTAAAATTTGCGACAGTAAAAAATTATTTTTTGAATAATTTACTGTAGAAAAGGCAATCCCTGGCGCACTTAAAATTTGCGACAGTAAAAAATTATTTTTTGAATAATTTACTATAGAAAAGGCAATCCCTGGATATTTAAAATTTGCGACAGTTGAAAATTATTTTTTGAATAATTTACTATAGAAAAGGCAATCCCTGGCGTATTTAAAATTTGCGACAGTAAAAAATTAATTTTTGAAAAATTTACTGTAGAAAAGGCAATCCCTGGCGCAATTAAAATTTGCGACAGTATAAAATTATTTTTTGAATAATTTACTATAGAAAAGGCAATCCCTGGGCAATTAAAATTTGCGACAGTTGAAAATTATTTTTTGAATAATTTACTATAGAAAAGGCAATCCCTGGCGTATTTAAAATTTGCGACAGTAAAAAATTAATTTTTGAAAAATTTACTGTAGAAAAGGCAATCCCTGGCGCAATTAAAATTTGCGACAGTTGAAAATTATTTTTTGAATAATTTACTATAGAAAAGGCAATCCCTGGCGTATTTAAAATTTGCGACAGTAAAAAATTAATGTTTGAAAAATTTACTGTAGAAAAGGCAATCCCTGGCGCAATTAAAATTTGCGACAGTATAAAATTATTTTTTGAATAATTTACTATAGAAAAGGCAATCCCTGGGCAATTAAAATTTGCGACAGTAGAAAATTATTTTTTGAATAATTTACTATAGAAAAGGCAATCCCTGGCGCAATTAAAATTTGCGACAGTTGAAAATTATTTTTTGAATAACTTACTATAGAAAAGGCAATCCCTGGCGCAATTAAAATTTGCGACAGTTGAAAATTATTTTTTGAATAATTTACTATAGAAAAGGCAAACCCTGGCGCACTTAAAATTTTCGACAGTAAAAAATTATTTTTTGAATAATTTACTATAGAAAAGGCAATCCCTGGCGTATTTAAAATTTGCGACAGTAAAAAATTATTTTTTGAATAATTTACTATA
The DNA here is from genome assembly GCA_963930735.1 of Dioctria linearis. Taxonomy (NCBI): domain Eukaryota; kingdom Metazoa; phylum Arthropoda; class Insecta; order Diptera; family Asilidae; genus Dioctria; species Dioctria linearis. The sequence goes on along the minus strand of CAWVNZ010000929.1, from coordinate 15,315 downwards.
GAAAAGGCAATCCCTGGCGTAATTAAAATTTGCGACAGTAGAAATTTATTTTTTGAAAAGTTTACTATAGAAAAGGCAATCCCTGGCGTAATTAAAATTTGCGACAGTAGCAAATTATTTTTTGAATAATTTACTATAGAAAAGGCAATCCCTGGCGCAATTAAAATTTGCGACAGTTGAAAATTATTTTTTGAATAATTTACTATAGAAAAGGCAATCCCTGGCGCACTTAAAATTTGCGACAGTTGAAAATTATTTTTTGAAAAATTTACTGTAGAAAAGGCAATCCCTGGCGTAATTAAAATTTGCGACAGTAGAAAATTATTTTTTGAATAATTTACTATAGAAATGGCAATCCCTGGCGTATTTAAAATTTGCGACAGTAAAAAATTATTTTTTGAATAATTTACTATAGAAAAGGCAATCCCTGGCGCAATTAAAATTTGCGACAGTATAAAATTATTTTTTGAATAATTTTCTATATAAAAGGCAATCCCTGGCGCAATTAAAATTTGCGACAGCTGAAAATTATTTTTTGAATAATTTACTATAGAAAAGGCAATCCCTGGCGCAATTAAAATTTGCGACAGTAAAAAATTATTTTTTGAATAATTTACTATAGAAAAGGCAATACCTGGCGTAATTAAAATTTGCGACAGTAGAAATTTATTTTTTGAAAAGTTTACTATAGAAAAGGCAATCCCTGGCGTAATTAAAATTTGCGACAGTAGCAAATTATTTTTTGAATAATTTACTATAGAAAAGGCAATCCCTGGCGCAATTAAAATTTGCGACAGTTGAAAATTATTTTTTGAATAATTTACTATAGAAAAGGCAATCCCTGGCGCACTTAAAATTTGCGACAGTTGAAAATTATTTTTTGAAAAATTTACTGTAGAAAAGGCAATCCCTGGCGTAATTAAAATTTGCGACAGTAGAAAATTATTTTTTGAATAATTTACTATAGAAATGGCAATCCCTGGCGTATTTAAAATTTGCGACAGTAAAAAATTATTTTTTGAATAATTTACTATAGAAAAGGCAATCCCTGGCGCAATTAAAATTTGCGACAGTATAAAATTATTTTTTGAATAATTTACTATATAAAAGGCAATCCCTGGCGCAATTAAAATTTGCGACAGCTGAAAATTATTTTTTGAATAATTTACTATAGAAAAGGCAATCCCTGGCGCAATTAAAATTTGCGACAGTTGAAAATTATTTTTTGAATAATTTACTATAGAAAAGGCAATCCCTGGCGTATTTAAAATTTGCGACAGTAAAAAATTAATTTTTGAAAAATTTACTGTAGAAAAGGCAATCGCTGGCGTAATTAAAATTTGCGACAGTATAAAATTATTTTTTGAATAATTTACTATAGAAAAGGCAATCCCTGGCGCAATTAAAATTTGCGACAGTAGAAAATTATTTTTTGAATAATTTACTATAGAAAAGGCAATCCCTGGCGTAATTAAAATTTGCGACAGTAAAAAATTATTTTTTGAATAATTTACTATAGAAAAGGCAATCCCTGGCGCAATTGAAATTTGCGACAGTAAAAAATTATTTTTTGAATAATTTACTATAGAAAAGGCAATCCCTGGCGCAATTAAAATTTGCGACAGTAAAAAATTATTTTTTGAATAATTTACTATAGAAAAGGCAATCCCTGGCGCAATTAAAATTTGCGACAGTAAAAAATTATTTTTTGAATAATTTACTATAGAAAAGGCAATCCCTGGTGCAATTAAAATTTGCGACAGTAAAAAATTATTTTTTTGAATAATTTACTATAGAAAAGGCAATCCCTGGCGCAATTAAAATTTGCGACAGTAAAAAATTATTTTTTGAATAATTTACTGTAGAAAAGGCAATCCCTGGCGCACTTAAAATTTGCGACAGTAAAAAATTATTTTTTGAATAATTTACTATAGAAAAGGCAATCCCTGGGATATTTAAAATTTGCGACAGTTGAAAATTATTTTTTGAATAATTTACTATAGAAAAGGCAATCCCTGGCGTATTTAAAATTTGCGACAGTAAAAAATTAATTTTTGAAAAATTTACTGTAGAAAAGGCAATCCCTGGCGCAATTAAAATTTGCGACAGTATAAAATTATTTTTTGAATAATTTACTATAGAAAAGGCAATCCCTGGGCAATTAAAATTTGCGACAGTTGAAAATTATTTTTTGAATAATTTACTATAGAAAAGGCAATCCCTGGCGTATTTAAAATTTGCGACAGTAAAAAATTAATTTTTGAAAAATTTACTGTAGAAAAGGCAATCCCTGGCGCAATTAAAATTTGCGACAGTTGAAAATTATTTTTTGAATAATTTACTATAGAAAAGGCAATCCCTGGCGTATTTAAAATTTGCGACAGTAAAAAATTAATGTTTGAAAAATTTACTGTAGAAAAGGCAATCCCTGGCGCAATTAAAATTTGCGACAGTATAAAATTATTTTTTGAATAATTTACTATAGAAAAGGCAATCCCTGGGCAATTAAAATTTGCGACAGTAGAAAATTATTTTTTGAATAATTTACTATAGAAAAGGCAATCCCTGGCGCAATTAAAATTTGCGACAGTTGAAAATTATTTTTTGAATAACTTACTATAGAAAAGGCAATCCCTGGCGCAATTAAAATTTGCGACAGTTGAAAATTATTTTTTGAATAATTTACTATAGAAAAGGCAAACCCTGGCGCACTTAAAATTTTCGACAGTAAAAAATTATTTTTTGAATAATTTACTATAGAAAAGGCAATCCCTGGCGTATTTAAAATTTGCGACAGTAAAAAATTATTTTTTGAATAATTTACTATAGAAAAGGCAATCCCTGGCGTAATTAAAATTTGCGACAGTAGAAATTTATTTTTTGAAAAGTTTACTATAGAAAAGGCAATCCCTGGCGTAATTAAAATTTGCGACAGTAGCAAATTATTTTTTGAATAATTTACTATAGAAAAGGCAATCCCTGGCGCAATTAAAATTTGCGACAGTTGAAAATTATTTTTTGAATAATTTACTATAGAAAAGGCAATCCCTGGCGCACTTAAAATTTGCGACAGTTGAAAATTATTTTTTGAAAAATTTACTGTAGAAAAGGCAATCCCTGGCGTAATTAAAATTTGCGACAGTAGAAAATTATTTTTTGAATAATTTACTATAGAAATGGCAATCCCTGGCGTATTTAAAATTTGCGACAGTAAAAAATTATTTTTTGAATGAATTATTTACTATAGAAAAGGCAATCCCTGGCGTAATTAAAATTTGCGGACAGTTGAAAATTATTTTTTGAATAATTTACTATAGAAAAGGCAATCCTGCGCAATTAAAATTTGAATAATTTACTATAGAAAAAGGCAATCCCTGGCGCAATTAAAATTTGCGACAGTAGAAAATTATTTTTTGAATAATTTACTATAGAAAAGGCAATCCCTGGCGTAATTAAAATTTGCGACAGTTGAAAATTATTTTTTGAATAATTTACTATAGAAAAGGCAATCCCTGGCGTAATTAAAATTTGCGACAGTATAAAATTATTTTTTGAATAATTTACTATAGAAAAGGCAATCCCTGGCGCAATTAAAATTTGCGACAGTTGATAATTATTTTTTGAATAATTTACTATAGAAAAGGCAATCCCTGGCGCACTTAAAATTTGCGACAGTTGAAAATTATTTTTTGAAAAATTTACTGTAGAAAAGGCAATCCCTGCCGTAATTAAAATTTGCGACAGTAGAAAATTATTTTTGAATAATTTACTATAGAAAAGGCAACCCCTGGCGTATTTAAAATTTGCGACAATAAAAAATTATTTTTTGAATAATTTTACTATAGAAAAGGCAATCCCTGGCGCAATTAAAATTTGCGACAGTATAAAATTATTTTTTGAATAATTACTATATAAAAGGCAATCCCTGGCGCAATTAAAATTTGCGACAGTTGAAAATTATTTTTTGAATAATTTACTATAGAAAAGGCAATCCTGGCGCAATTAAAATTTGCGACAGTTGAAAATTATTTTTTTGAATAATTTACTATAGAAAAGGCAATCCCCCCCTGGCGTATTTAAAATTTGCGACAGTAAAAAATTAATTTTTGAAAAATTTACTGTAGAAAAGGCAATCCCTGGCGTAATTAAAATTTGCGACAGTATAAAATTATTTTTTGAATAATTTACTATAGAAAAGGCAATCCCTGGCGCAATTACAATTTGCGACAGTAGAAAAATTATTTTTTGAATAATTTACTATAGAAAAGGCAATCCCTGGCGTAATTAAAATTTGCGACAGTAAAAAATTATTTTTTGCAAAAATTTACTATAGAAAAGGCAAACCCTGGCGCTCTTAAAATTTGCGACAGTAAAAAATTATTTTTTGAATAATTTTACCATAGAAAAGGCAATCCCTGGCGTAATTAAAATTTGCGACAATAGAAAACTATTTTTTGAATAATTTACTATATAAAAGGCAATCCCTGGCGCACTTAAAATTTGCGACAGTAGAAAATTAATTTTTTGAATAATTTACTATAGAAAAGGCAATCCCTGGCGCACTTAAAATTTGCGACAGTAAAAAATTATTTTTTGAATAATTTACTATAGAAAAGGCAATCCCTGGCGTAATTAAAATTTGCGACAGTTGAAAATTATTTTTTGAATAATTTACTATAGAAAAGGCAATCCCTGGCGTAATTAAAATTTGCGACAGTTGAAAATTATTTTTTGAATAATTTTACTATAGAAAAGGCAATCCCTGGCGTAATTAAAATTTGCGACAGTATAAAATTATTTTTTGAATAATTTACTATAGAAAAGGCAATCCCTGGCGCAATTAAAATTTGCGACAGTTGATAATTATTTTTTGAATAATTTACTATAGAAAAGGCAATCCCTGGCGCACTTAAAATTTGCGACAGTTGAAAATTATTTTTTGAAAAATTTACTATAGAAAAGGCAATCCCTGGCGTAATTAAAATTTGCGACAGTTGAAAATTATTTTTTGAATAATTTACTATAGAAAAGGCAATCCCTGGCGCAATTAAAATTTGCGACAGTAAAAAATTATTTTTTGAATAATTTACTATATAAAAGGCAATCCCTGGCGTAATTAAAATTTGCGACAGTTGAAAATTATTTTTTGAATAATTTACTATAGAAAAGGCAATCCCTGGCGTAATTAAAATTTGCGACAGTAAAAAATTATTTTTTGAATAATTTACTATTTAAAAGGCAATCCCTGGCGCAATTAAAATTTGCGACAGTAAAAAATTATTTTTTGAATAATTTACTATAGAAAAGGCAATTCCTGGCGTAATTAAAATTTGCGGCAGTAAAAAAAATATTTTTTGAATAATTTACTATATAAAAGGCAATCCCTGGCGCAATTAAAATTTGCGACAGTTGAAAATTATTTTTTGAATTATTTACTATAGAAAAGGCAATCCCTGGCGTAATTAAAATTTGCGACAGTTGAAAATTATTTTTTGAATAATTTACTATAGAAAAGGCAATCCCTGGCGCAATTAAAATTTGCGACAGAAGAAAATTATTTTTTGAATAATTTACTATAGAAAAGGCAATCCCCTGGCGCAATTAAAATTTGCGACAGTAGAAAATAATTTTTTGAATAATTTACTATAGAAAAGGCAATCCCTGGCGTAATTAAAATTTGCGACAGTTGAAAATTATTTTTTGAATAATTTACTATAGAAAAGGCAATCCCTGGCGTAATTAAAATTTGCGACAGTATAAAATTATTTTTTGAATAATTTACTATAGAAAAGGCAATCCCTGGCGCAATTAAAATTTGCGACAGTTGATAATTATTTTTTGAATAATTTACTATAGAAAAGGCAATCCCTGGCGCACTTAAAATTTGCGACAGTTGAAAATTATTTTTTGAAAAATTTACTGTAGAAAAGGCAATCCCTGGCGTAATTAAAATTTGCGACAGTAGAAAATTATTTTTTGAATAATTTACTATAGAAAAGGCAACCCCTGGCGTATTTAAAATTTGCGACAATAAAAAATTATTTTTTGCATAATTTACTATAGAAAAGGCAATCCCTGGCGCAATTAAAATTTGCGACAGTATAAAATTATTTTTTGAATAATTTACTATATAAAAGGCAATCCCTGGCGCAATTAAAATTTGCGACAGTTGAAAATTATTTTTTGAATAATTTACTATAGAAAAGGCAATCCCTGGCGCAATTAAAATTTGCGACAGTTGAAAATTATTTTTTGAATAATTTACTATAGGAAAAGGCAATCCCTGGCGTATTTAAAATTTGCGACAGTAAAAAATTAATTTTTGAAAAATTTACTGTAGAAAAGGCAATCCCTGGCGTAATTAAAATTTGCGACAGTATAAAATTATTTTTTGAATAATTTACTATAGAAAAGACAATCCTGGCGCAATTAAAATTTGCGACAGTAGAAAATTATTTTTTGAATAATTTACTATAGAAAAGGCAATCCCTGGCGTAATTAAAATTTGCGACAGTAAAAAAATTATTTTTTGCAAAATTTACTATAGAAAAGGCAAACCCTGGCGCTCTTAAAATTTGCGACAGTAAAAAATTATTTTTTGAATAATTTACTATAGAAAAGGCAATCCCTGGCGCACTTAAAATTTGCGACAGTAAAAAATTATTTTTTGAATAATTTACTATATAAAAGGCAATCCCTGGCGCAATTAAAATTTGCGACAGTTGAAAATTATTTTTTGAATAATTTACTATAGAAAAGGCAATCCCTGGCGCAATTAAAATTTGCGACAGTTGAAAATTATTTTTTGAATAATTTACTATAGAAAAGGCAATCCCTGGCGTATTTAAAATTTGCGACAGTAAAAAATTAATTTTTGAAAAATTTACTGTAAAAAGGCAATCCCTGGCGTAATTAAAATTTGCGACAGTATAAAATTATTTTTTGAATAATTTACTATAGAAAAGACAATCCCTGGCGCAATTAAAATTTGCGACAGTAGAAAATTATTTTTTGAATAATTTACTATAGAAAAGGCAATCCCTGGCGTAATTAAAATTTGCGACAGTAAAAAAATTATTTTTTGCAAAATTTACTATAGAAAAAGGCAAACCCTGGCGCTCTTAAAATTTGCGACAGTAAAAAAATTATTTTTTGAATAATTTACTATAGAAAAGGCAATCCCTGGCGCACTTAAAATTTGCGACAGTAAAAAATTATTTTTTGAATAATTTACTATATAAAAGGCAATCCCTGGCGCAATTAAAATTTGCGACAGTTGAAAATTATTTTTTTGAATAATTTACTATAGAAAAGGCAATCCCTGGCGCAATTAAAATTTGCGACAGTTGAAAATTATTTTTTTGAATAATTTACTATAGAAAAGGCAATCCCTGGCGTATTTAAAATTTGCGACAGTAAAAAATTAATTTTTGAAAAATTTACTGTAGAAAAGGCAATCCCTGGCGTAATTAAAATTTGCGACAGTATAAAATTATTTTTTTGAATAATTTACTATAGAAAAGACAATCCCTGGCGCAATTAAAATTTGCGACAGTAGAAAATTATTTTTTGAATAATTTACTATAGAAAAGGCAATCCCTGGCGTAATTAAAATTTGCGACAGTAAAAAATTATTTTTTGCAAAATTTACTATAGAAAAGGCAAACCCTGGCGCTCTTAAAATTTGCGACAGTAAAAAATTATTTTTTGAATAATTTACTATAGAAAAGGCAATCCCTGGCGCACTTAAAATTTGCGACAGTAAAAAATTATTTTTTGAATAATTTACTATATAAAAAGGCAATCCCTGGCGCAATTAAAATTTGCGACAGTTTGAAAATTATTTTTTGAATAATTTACTATAGAAAAGGCAATCCCTGGCGCAATTAAAATTTGCGACAGTAGGAAAATTATTTTTTGAATAATTTACTATAGAAAAGGCAACCCCTGGCGTATTTTAAAATTTGCGACAATAAAAAATTATTTTTTGCATAATTTACTATAGAAAAGGCAATCCCTGGCGCAATTAAAATTTGCGACAGTATAAAATTATTTTTTGAATAATTTACTATATAAAAGGCAATCCTGGCGCAATTAAAATTTGCGACAGTTGAAAAATTATTTTTTGAATAATTTACTATAGAAAAGGCAATCCCTGGCGCAATTAAAATTTGCGACAGTTGAAAATTATTTTTTGAATAATTTACTATAGAAAAGGCAATCCCTGGCGTATTTAAAATTTGCGACAATAGAAAAACTATTTTTTGAATAATTTACTATATAAAAGGCAATCCCTGGCGCACTTAAAATTTGCGACAGTAGAAAATTAATTTTTGAATAATTTACTATAGAAAAGGCAATCCCTGGCGCACTTAAAATTTGCGACAGTAAAAAATTATTTTTTGAATAATTTACTATAGAAAAGGCAATCCCTGGCGTAATTAAAATTTGCGACAGTTGAAAATTATTTTTTGAATAATTTACTATAGAAAAGGCAATCCCTGGCGTAATTAAAATTTGCGACAGTAAAAAATTATTTTTTGAATAATTTACTATAGAAAAGGCAATCCCTGGCGCAATTAAAATTTGCGACAGTACTAAAATTATTTTTTGAATAATTTACTGTAGAAAAGGCAATCCCTGGCGCAATTAAAATTTGCGACAGTAGAAAATTATTTTTTGAATAATTTACTATATAAAAGGCAAACCCTGGCGCAATTAAAATTTGCGACAATAGAAAATTATTTTTTGAATAATTTACTATAGAAAAAACACAATACCTGGCGTAATTAAAATTTGCGACAGTAAAAAATTATTTTTTTGCAAAATTTACTATAGAAAAGGTAAACCCTGGCGCACTTAAAATTTGCGGCTGTAAAAAATTATTTTTTGAATAATTTACCATAGAAAAGGCAACCCCTGGCGTAATTAAAATTTGCGACAAGAGAAAATTATTTTTTGAATAATTTACTATATAAAAGGCAATCCCTGGCGCACTTAAAATTTGCGACAGTAGAAAATTATTTTTTGAATAATTTACTATAGAAAAGGCAATCCCTGGCGCACTTAAAATTTGCGACAGTAAAAAAATTATTTTTTGAATAATTTACTATATAAAAGGCAATCCCTGGCGCAATTAAAATTTGCGACAGTTGAAAATTATTTTTTTGAATAATTTACTATAGAAAAGGCAATCCCCTGGCTCCCTGGCGCAATTAAAATTTGCGACAGTTGAAAATTATTTTTTGAATAATTTACTATAGAAAAGGCAATCCCTGGCGTATTTAAAATTTGCGACAATAGAAAACTATTTTTTGAATAATTTACTATATAAAAGGCAATCCCTGGCGCACTTAAAATTTGCGACAGTAGAAAATTAATTTTTTGAATAATTTACTATAGAAAAGGCAATCCCTGGCGCACTTAAAATTTGCGACAGTAAAAAATTATTTTTTGAATAATTTACTATAGAAAAGGCAATCCCTGGCGTAATTAAAATTTGCGACAGTTGAAAATTATTTTTTGAATAATTTACTATAGAAAAGGCAATCCCTGGCGTAATTAAAATTTGCGACAGTAAAAAATTATTTTTTGAATAATTTACTATAGAAAAGGCAATCCCTGGCGCAATTAAAATTTGCGACAGTATAAAATTATTTTTTGAATAATTTACTGTAGAAAAGGCAATCCCTGGCGCAATTAAAATTTGCGACAGTAGAAAATTATTTTTTGAATAATTTACTATATAAAAGGCAAACCCTGGCGCAATTAAAATTTGCGACAGTAGAAAATTATTTTTTGAATAATTTACTATAGAAAAGACAATCCCTGGCGTAATTAAAATTTGCGACAGTAAAAAATTATTTTTTGCAAAATTTACTATAGAAAAGGTAAACCCTGGCGCACTTAAAATTTGCGACTGTAAAAAATTATTTTTTGAATAATTTACCATAGAAAAGGCAACCCCTGGCGTAATTAAAATTTGCGACAAGAGAAAATTATTTTTTGAATAATTTACTATATAAAAGGCAATCCCTGGCGCACTTAAAATTTGCGACAGTAGAAAATTATTTTTTGAATAATTTACTATAGAAAAGGCAATCCCTGGCGCACTTAAAATTTGCGACAGTAAAAAATTATTTTTTGAATAATTTACTATAGAAAAGGCAATCCCTGGCGTAATTAAAATTTGCGACAGTTGAAAATTATTTTTTGAATAATTTACTATAGAAAAGGCAATACCTGGCGCAATTAAAATTTGCGACAGTAAAAAATTATTTTTTGAATAATTTACTATATAAAAGGCAATCCCTGGCGTAATTAAAATTTGCGACAGTTGAAAATTATTTTTTGAATAATTTACTATAGAAAAGGCAATCCCTGGCGTAATTAAAATTTGCGACAGTAAAAAATTATTTTTTGAATAATTTACTATTTAAAAGGCAATCCCTGGCGCAATTAAAATTTGCGACAGTAAAAAATTATTTTTTGAATAATTTACTATAGAAAAGGCAATTCCTGGCGTAATTAAAATTTGCGGCAGTAAAAAAATATTTTTTGAATAATTTACTATATAAAAGGCAATCCCTGGCGCAATTAAAATTTGCGACAGTTGAAAATTATTTTTTGAATTATTTACTATAGAAAAGGCAATCCCTGGCGTAATTAAAATTTGCGACAGTTGAAAATTATTTTTTGAATAATTTACTATAGAAAAGGCAATCCCTGGCGCAATTAAAATTTGCGACAGAAGAAAATTATTTTTTGAATAATTTACTATAGAAAAGGCAATCCCTGGCGCAATTAAAATTTGCGACAGTAGAAAATTATTTTTTGAATAATTTACTATAGAAAAGGCAATCCCTGGCGTAATTAAAATTTGCGACAGTTGAAAATTATTTTTTGAATAATTTACTATAGAAAAGGCAATCCCTGGCGTAATTAAAATTTGCGACAGTATAAAATTATTTTTTGAATAATTTACTATAGAAAAGGCAATCCCTGGCGTAATTAAAATTTGCGACAGTAGAAAATTATTTTTTGAATAATTTACTATAGAAAAGGCAATCCCTGGCGTAATTAAAATTTGCGACAGTTGAAAATTATTTTTTGAATAATTTACTATAGAAAAGGCAATCCCTGGCGTAATTAAAATTTGCGACAGTATAAAATTATTTTTTGAATAATTTACTATAGAAAAGGCAATCCCTGGCGCAATTAAAATTTGCGACAGTTGAAAATTATTTTTTGAATAATTTACTATAGAAAAGGCAATCCCTGGCGCACTTAAAATTTTCGACAGTAAAAAATTACTTTTTGAATAATTTACTATAGAAAAGGCAATCCCTGGCGTATTTAAAATTTGCGACAGTAAAAAATTATTTTTAGAATAATTTACTATAGAAAAGGCAATCCCTGGCGTAATTAAAATTTGCGACAGTTGAAAATTATTTTTTGAATAATTTACTGTAGAAAAGGCAATCCCTGGCGCGATTAAAATTTGCGACAGTAGAAAATTATTTTTTGAATAATTTACTATAGAAAAGGCAATCCTTGGCGTAATTAAAATTTGCGACAGTTGAATATTATTTTTTGAATAATTTACTATAGAAAAGGCAATCCCTGGGATATTTAAAATTTGCGACAGTAAGAAATTAATTTGTGAGAAATTTACTATAGAAAAGGCAATCCCTGGCGCAATTAAAATTTGCGACAGTAGAAAATTATTTTTTGAATAATTTACTATAGAAAAGGCAAACCCTGGCGCAATTAAAATTTGCGACAGTAGAAAATTATTTTTTGAATAATTTACTATAGAAAAGGCAATCCCTGGCGTAGTTAAAATTTGCGACAGTAGAAAATTATTTTTTGAATAATTTACTATAGAAAAGGCAATCCCTGGGATATTTAAAATTTGCGACAGTAAAAAATCATTTTTTGAAAAATTTACTATAGAAAGGGCAATCCCTGGGATATTTAAAATTTGCGACAGTAAAAAATTATTTTTTTGAAAAATTTAGAAAATTATTTTTTGAATAATTTACTATAGAAAAGGCAATCCCTGGCGCAATTAAAATTTGCGACAGTTGAAAATTATTTTTTGAATAATTTACTATAGAAAAGGCAATCCCTGGCGCAATTAAAATTTGCGACAGTAAAAAATTAATTTTTGAAAAATTTACTGTAGAAAAGGCAATCCCTGGCGCAATTAAAATTTGCGACAGTATAAAATTATTTTTTGAATAATTTACTATAGAAAAGGCAATCCCTGGCGCAATTAAAATTTGCGACAGTAGAAAATTATTTTTTGAATAATTTACTATAGAAAAGGCAATCCCTGGCGCAATTAAAATTTGCGACAGTTGAAAATTATTTTTTGAATAATTTACTGTAGAAAAGGCAATCCCTGGCGCAATTAAAATTTGCGACAGTAGAAAATTATTTTTTGAATAATTTACTATAGAAAAGGCAATCCCTGGCGTAATTAAAATTTGCGACAGTTGAATATTATTTTTTGAATAATTTACTATAGAAAAGGCAATCCCTGGGATATTTAAAATTTGCGACAGTAAGAAATTATTTTTTGAATAATTTACTATAGAAAAGGCAATCCCTGGCGTATTTAAAATTTGCGACAGTAAAAAATTATTTTTTGAATAATTTACTATAGAAAAGGCAATCCCTGGCGTAATTATTATTTGCGACAGTTGAAAATTATTTTTTGAATAATTTACTGTAGAAAAGGCAATCCCTGGTGCAGTTAAAATTTGCGACAGTAGAAAATTATTTTTTGAATAATTTACTATAGAAAAGGCAATCCCTGGCGTAATTAAAATTTGCGACAGTTGAATATTATTTTTTGAATAATTTACTATAGAAAAGGCAATCCCTGGGATATTTAAAATTTGCGACAGTAAGAAATTAATTTGTGAGAAATTTACTATAGAAAAGGCAATCCCTGGCGCAATTAAAATTTGCGACAGTAGAAAATTATTTTTTGAATAATTTACTATAGAAAAGGCAAACCCTGGCGCAATTAAAATTTGCGACAGTAGAAAATTATTTTTTGAATAATTTACTATAGAAAAGGCAATCACTGGCGTAGTTAAAATTTGCGACAGTAGAAAATTATTTTTTGAATAATTTACTATAGAAAAGGCAATCCCTGGGATATTTAAAATTTGCGACAGTAAGAAATTAATTTGTGAGAAATTTACTATAGAAAAGGCAATCCCTGGCGTAATTAAAATTTGCGACAGTAAAAAATTATTTTTTGAATAATTTACTATTTAAAAGGCAATCCCTGGCGCAATTAAAATTTGCGACAGTAAAAAATTATTTTTTGAATAATTTACTATAGAAAAGGCAATTCCTGGCGTAATTAAAATTTGCGGCAGTAAAAAAATATTTTTTGAATAATTTACTATATAAAAGGCAATCCCTGGCGCAATTAAAATTTGCGACAGTTGAAAATTATTTTTTGAATTATTTACTATAGAAAAGGCAATCCCTGGCGTAATTAAAATTTGCGACAGTTGAAAATTATTTTTTGAATAATTTACTATAGAAAAGGCAATCCCTGGCGCAATTAAAATTTGCGACAGAAGAAAATTATTTTTTGAATAATTTACTATAGAAAAGGCAATCCCTGGCGCAATTAAAATTTGCGACAGTAGAAAATTATTTTTTGAATAATTTACTATAGAAAAGGCAATCCCTGGCGTAGTTAAAATTTGCGACAGTTGAAAATTATTTTTTGAATAATTTACTATAGAAAAGGCAATCCCTGGCGTAATTAAAATTTGCGACAGTATAAAATTATTTTTTGAATAATTTACTATAGAAAAGGCAATCCCTGGCGCAATTAAAATTTGCGACAGTTGAAAATTATTTTTTGAATAATTTACTATAGAAAAGGCAATCCCTGGCGCACTTAAAATTTTCGACAGTAAAAAATTATTTTTTGAATAATTTACTATAGAAAAGGCGATCCCTGGCGTATTTAAAATTTGCGACAGTAAAAAATTATTTTTTGAATAATTTACTATAGAAAAGGCAATCCCTGGCGTAATTAAAATTTGCGACAGTTGAAAATTATTTTTTGAATAATTTACTGTAGAAAAGGCAATCCCTGGCGCAATTAAAATTTGCGAGAGTAGAAAATTATTTTTTGAATAATTTACTATAGAAAAGGCAATCCCTGGCGTAATTAAAATTTGCGACAGTTGAATATTATTTTTTGAATAATTTACTATAGAAAAGGCAATCCCTGGGATATTTAAAATTTGCGACAGTAAGAAATTAATTTGTGAGAAATTTACTATAGAAAAGGCAATCCCTGGCGCAATTAAAATTTGCGACAGTAGAAAATTATTTTTTGAATAATTTACTATAGAAAAGGCAATCCCTGGCGTATTTAAAATTTGCGACAATAAAAAATTATTTTTTGAATAATTTACTATAGAAAAGGCAATCCCTGGCGTAATTAAAATTTGCGACAGTAAAAAATTATTTTTTGAATAATTTACTATAGAAAAGGCAATCCCTGGCGAAATTAAAATTTGCGACAGTAAAAAATTATTTTTTGAATAATTTACTATAGAAAAGGCAATCCCTGGCGCAATTAAAATTTGCGACAGTAAAAAATTATTTTTTGAATAATTTACTATAGAAAAGGCAATCCCTGGCGCAATTAAAATTTGCGACAGTAAAAAATTATTTTTTGAATAATTTACTATAGAAAAGGCAATCCGTGGCGCAATTAAAATTTGCCACAGTAAAAAATTATTTTTTGAATAATTTACTATAGAAAAGGCAATCCATGGCGCAATTAAAATTTGCGATAGTAAAAAATTATTTTTTGAATAATTTACTGTAGAAAAGGCAATCCCTGGCGCACTTAAAATTTGCGACAGTAAAAAATTATTTTTTGAATAATTTACTATAGAAAAGTCATTTGCGACAGTTGAAAATTATTTTTTGAATAATTTACTATAGAAAAGGCAATCCCTGGCGTATTTAAAATTTGCGACAATAAAAAATTAATTTTTGAAAAATTTACTGTAGAAAAGGCAAACCCTGGCGCAATTAAAATTTGCGACAGTATAAAATTATTTTTTGAATAATTTACTATAGAAAAGGAAATGCCTGGCGCAATTAAAATTTGCGACAGTAGAAAATTATTTTTTGAATAATTTACTATAGAAAAGGCAATCCCTGGCGCAATTAAAATTTGCGACAGTTGAAAATTATTTTTTGAATAATTTACTATAGAAAAGGCAATCCCTGGCGTATTTAAAATTTGCGACAGTAAGA